>JABXES010015481.1:0-29198 GCA_013375695.1 Dictyostelium brefeldianum | reverse complement strand
ATTTATTTATTTATTTTATTTGTTGTTATTTTATTTGTTTTTGTTTTTTAATGATTAAAATAATAAAAATTTAATTTAATTTATAGTTTTTTCATTTTGGATTAATTTCATTGAAAGTCATAATTCGTACTGTCTTTTTGTTTGTTATAAAATTAGCTCGTTCTTTATTTTTTGTTAATGTATTCTAAGAACATCACACAAAAAAAAAAAAAAATTCGTACCGTCTTTTTTTTTTTAAATTTTTTAAAAAGTCTAAAAGTGATACTTTTAAACATGTACGCTCACTTACTATATGATTGTTTTTTTAATTTTATATATTAATATAAAAAAAGGTTTTTATGGTTTAGGTTTTAATGGTTGCGTTTAGCTAGTGGGGTTTTTAGTATGTGTTGATCAACTTTTTGATCACATTACTGGATATGTCTTTGTTAGACTATTCCATTCAATCTGTTTCTGGTGAACTGATTTATATGCGAATTTGTATGATCTACAGGAATTTTTATATACCTTGCTGATATATATTTTTTTCTCTTTTGTTTTTCTTTTACAAGGTTGTTTACTGTTTATTTATTTTTTATGGTGGACGTGATTTATTTATAGTGATAAGTTTTTTATACTATCACTATTAATTTGAGGAGATATATGAACAATTCACTTGTTTTCATTGCTGTGAATATACTATTCATATTGACACTAGTCATATATCATATCACGTCCACCACTAATCCCCCCACCGGCTAACTGATTCTGCAATTGTTAATTTACTCGATGTATAACTAATACTTTTATGCATCTTACCTATCCTTTTAACCTCTGTATTGTTTTAATGCATTTTATGGTTTAAAAGCCGCTGTTTTAATTTGTAATTATTAAATTATGGGAATATAAATATTAAAATTGAGAAAATTGAAATAATATTTTCAATCATTGAATCAGTTTTGTGGAGTTTATCTCTTTTTTCTCATTTTAATTTGGTGATGTTAACATTTAAAAAAACTAAATTTTATGTGATTTAGTTTTTTTAAAAAAATTATTGTCATATGATTTTTTTTATATAAAGTTATATAGCAATGAAATTAAATATATGAAATTCGTTGTATTTGGGAATTAATATCGCTTGTTAAAAAATATCTACTTTTGATTGGTTTTTTATTTTATTTTTTTTTTTAATTTTTTTTTTTTTTGATTTTTTTTTGAACTGTAATAGCTTATTCTTATATTCATATATAAAATGATTGGAATTATTAAAAGTCTTGCATTTGCAATTGGACTTGGTGTATTATTAAAATATACTATCCGTTATATTTTATTTGTTTATTCATTCTTTATTAGATCAGGTGTCAACTTAAAGAAATACGGTAGTTGGGTTGTTGTAACTGGTGCAACTGATGGAATTGGTAAAGCATATTGTCATGAATTTGCTAAAAAAGGATTAAACGTTGTATTGGTTTCAAGAAGTATTGATAAATTAAATGTTGAAGCATCTGAAATTGGTAAATTATATAATGCATACATATATACATATTGTATCATCCGACGATATACTAATATAAACTTTTTTTTTTATTGTTCTTTTTATTTTATTATTATCTATTTATAGAAACAAAATATAAAGTTCAAACTAAAGTAGTATCATTTGATTTTAATACAACAGATGATAATAAATATCAAACATTATTTAAATCATTAACAGGATTAGATATTGGTATATTGGTTAATAATGTTGGTATTTCATATGATCATCCAATGTATCTTGAAGAATTACAACCAGCATCAATTGAATCATTATTAAATTTAAATGTTAGAGCAGCAACTGTATTATCAAAATTCATACTTCCATCAATGGTTGAAAAGAAAAGAGGTGCAATCATTAATTTATCATCAGTTTCAGGTATTACTCCAATTCCATTGTTAACAGTTTACAGTGGTACTAAATCATACATTGAAAAATTCTCACTTGCTCTCAATTTAGAGTACGCTTCAAAAGGTATTTTCGTTCAATGTGTTACACCAGGTATTGTCGCTAGTAAAATGTCTAAAATTAGAAAAACTTCATTGTTTGTTCCTTCACCAACTGGTTTCGCTAAATCTGCTATCGCTACAATTGGTTATGATAAATTAACAACTGGTTATTGGAGTCATGAAATTCAAGCGTATGTTTAGTAATTTAATTTATATGTATATTAGTTGTTTCCTACAAAAACTAACTTTCAATTTTATTTCTATAGATTCTTTTTAAGAAATTTACCAGGTTTTATTGTTGATAAAGTTATGTTTGATATGCATCTTGGTCAAAGAAAAAGAGCATTAATTAAAAAGAAATCACAATAAATTAATTGAAATTTATATAACAACGACAAACGACAACAACAATTACAGTTTATTGGTTATGATATATATTTTCAATATTTGATTAAATGTATTTCAGCATTGTACTATTTTTTTATTAAAGATCTGTTTTGAATCGATTTGACCAAAAATTTGAATCTTTATCTCTTTTTTTTTTTTTTGACATATTTTCTTTGATTTTTATTTTAAAATTATTAATATTTTTTTAGTGTTTATATGTTATTTTTATGTCATCGTATATTACAGTCAATTTAAATGGGTAACCAGTATATGTATGAGATAAATGGGATACCAATTATTTGTTAACCCATGGATTAGATAGAATAGGTTATTTATATATAAATTTCAATGAAACATTGAATTTTAAAAATATATAAATAGTTGTTTTTAAAATGTAATTTTAAAATATAAAAAATCAAACAACAACAAACACAAAAAATACAAATTATATATTACAAAAACAAATTAATTAAAATGTCAATGTCTAATTATGAAAATGGAGAATATATTAAATCATTAGTTATTGATAATGGTTCAGGTATGTGTAAAGCAGGATTTTCTGGTAACGATAGTCCATCTGCTGTATTTCCATCAATTGTTGGTCGTCCAAGATATATCGGTGTAATGGTAGGAATGGGTAATAAAGATTCATATGTTGGTGATGAAGCTCAATCACAAAGAGGTATGTTAACATTGAAATATCCAATTGAACATGGTATTGTAACAAATTGGGATGATATGGAAAAAATATGGCATCATACTTTTTATAATGAATTACGTGTTGCACCCGAAGAATATCCAGTACTTTTAACTGAAGCACCATTAAATCCAAAAGCAAATAGAGAGAAAATGACCCAAATTATGTTTGAAACTTTTAATACACCAGCAATGTATATTGCAATTCAAGCAGTACTTTCATTATATGCATCTGGTAGAACTACTGGTATTGTGATGGATTCGGGCGATGGTGTTTCACACACTGTACCAATTTATGAAGGTTATGCATTACCACATGCAATATTACGTTTGGATTTAGCTGGTCGTGATCTAACTGATTATATGATTAAAATCTTAACTGAACGTGGTTATTCATTCACTACAACCGCTGAACGTGAAATTGTTAGAGATATCAAAGAAAAATTAGCATATGTTGCATTGGATTTTGAAGCTGAAATGCAAATTGCAGCATCATCAAATTCTTTGGAGAGATCATATGAATTACCAGATGGTCAAGTAGTTACAATTGGTAATGAACGTTTTAGATGTCCAGAATCATTATTTCAACCATCATTTTTAGGTATGGAATCTGCAGGTATTCATGAAACAACCTATAATTCAATTATGAAATGTGATGTTGATATTCGAAAAGATTTATATAGAAATATTGTATTATCAGGTGGTTCAACTATGTTTCCTGGTATTGCTGATCGTATGAAAAAAGAATTGATTAATCTTGCTCCTTCAACAATGGAAGTTAGAGTAATTGCTCCACCAGAACGTAAATATTCTGTATGGATTGGTGGTTCCATTTTATCATCATTAACAACTTTTCAACAAATGTGGATAACAAAAGAAGAATATGATGAATATGGTCCTTCAATAATTCATAGAAAATGTTTTTAATATGTTTTCCCATCACCATAATAAATAACAAATAGTTTTAAATTGAACAATTTATGAATATTTTTTTTATCATCCAATTTTGGAATTAAAGTATTTTCAATGCTACTCGATAATAATATAAAATCTTTAATTAATGAAAAAATATTTTGATTGATACGGTATGTTAAAGTACCAAGTTTTCTAACATCATCACCAATTGTTCTTTTGTTTTTCATTTTTAATCTTTTTGTCCAAATAGTTAATGCAATTCGTAAATGATTCACAATGTACTTTTAATTGTTGTAATTTATTTGTTACAGATTTAAGGTATAGTTGTGCTTTAACAAAATTTGTACATTTAACAATTTGTTCTAAATTATCTGGTCTTGAAATTTCTCTCTTTATTTCAATTTTAAATAAATAAATAAAATTGAATTTAAAATATCTATACAAGTTTCAATTCCCATTCTTTAATTGGATTTTTTTAATTTATCGTTCATCCATTAAATTATTAAAACAATCACTTGATGATAATCCTTCTATCTTTAACTTTTAAATATTGTTTATCAATTTCTTTATCATTTAGTTAACTTTAAAAAAATTTGGAGATGTGAATGTATATTTTAAATTTTTAAAAAAACTAATAAATAATAAATAAAAATTAAAAAATTAAGAGGATCTTTCCAGCATTTTTATAGATTTGAAAATAAATTTAGTAAATTTCATTTTAGTAATATTACATATATAGGTAAGGTAATGGTGATGGTGGTTGTGGTATTGTTTTTATAAATAATAATATATTTGAATATCACATTTGTAAATTGGACAATATAAAATTGGATCATTAAATGATAATAAAGTTAAACCATTTGTACAATTTGGATGTATTAAATTATTTTGACAATCAATTGCAACCACAACACCAGTTGGTGGTGAACATTTAGAATTTGAATCTAATCTATTTCTTTTCACAACAAAGTATGGATTAAATTCACCTGGTTCTGAAAATTGTTGAAAACAAAATTCAACTTTTGAATATAATAATTGAATTATTTGATTATTGTATTGTTGTTGTTTTTGATTATTTGATAATTTAATTAAAAGTATTGAATTTGTTAAACCTGTTAATGAAGAATACCAATCATTATCGAATCCATTTAAATTTTTATATGGACTAATTAATGAATCTATATCAATTGAAACATTTTCTTGATTTGTATTTAAATTTTTAAATTGATTAAAACTTGTAAATTTGAATAAATTTAATGATGCATCATCATCATCGTCGTTGATTTGTTGATTATTTTGTATTGGTTGATAAATTCCAATTATATTAATTGTATCATTATCAATTGTACATTCTGAAATTGATTGAAATGAATTGTTATATAAAAACTCTAAATTCATACCAATTGGTAATATAATTGACTCATTATTAAATTGATATGTTGAATTATCATAAATTCTTTTAAATTCATATATATCTATTATAGAGAGTAGATGTCGTTAGTATATAATTTGGGTGACATACTATTGTATATATACTATACTTTAACATACCATTATAATTTAATTTATAATAAAAGTAATCAATTGTTGATGCATTTGAATAGTTTAATAATAAAAGAAACAATGTTATAAAATGAATAATCATTAATGTGTGATTGTTGTAATGTGAATTGAAAAAAAGACAAAAAGAAAAAAAAAAAAAGAAAAAAAGATATTTTGGTTTTTACATTTTTTTAACCAGGGCGTCAATTTTTATTGTTATTACTATTTATTTATATACATTTCATTTCTCTTTTTCTCTTTTTCTCTTTATATATTATTATTTTTTAAAAAAAACTATTTATTTGGTTTTATAGTTTGTAAAACACCTTGAAAACCTGAAAGTAATGGATTTTCGGATTTTTCCAATTTATTTTGAGCTTCATAATTTGAATATATAATTGCTGGATTAGTTTCCAATACTAATCCACCCATTACCATTTCATCTAAAATATAATGTACTTTATCAATATGAAAAATTAAATCTAATTCACAAACATTTTCAAAACCTAAATAATAGAGTTTTAGTATATAAAAAGGGAGACAGGGGAGAAAAAAGATTATATATATATGTGTGTATATGTATATGGTATATTTACATTTATCTAAAGATTCAACAAAAGTTTGAATTAAATCAATAATTGATAATTCACTTTCTGATGAATCAACACAAAATATAAAGAATAAAGTTGCATAATGACGATAAATAATCTTTGTATCTTTATCAAATATATTTGAATTATTACCAACTTCTAAAAAATTACATGATGTTGCTGTTCTTTTTGAAACTAATTGAAATAATTCTCTAATAACTTGTTGTTGTTTATCTTCACTCTACAAATTAATTGTGTATGATATGATTAATATATAAACAATGATATTACTACAACTGCTGTTCTGATAATAAGTCAACCTACCAAATGTTCATAAAACTTTATTAATCTTGGTTTACCATGATTATTTATAATTAAAATTGATTTAATCATTGTAATTTATATATAGTTTTTATTGTGTTTGTGATATTTTTTTATGAAAAAAAAAAATTATAAAAAAAAAAAAAAAAAAAAAAAAAAAAAAAAAAAAAAAAAAAAATTAAACATGGGACCATTTGAATTAAAAAAGATCAAAATATTAAATTTAAAAGATTAATAAAGATAAATTTAGAACTATAATACGTAGCACCCCCATGTTTATATTTATATTTATATTTCAAATAAAAATAAAATTATTTATTTTTTTTTTATTCTTTATTAAAAATATCAGTAGATTCAATAAAATATTTTACAATTACAAGTTTATCAGAATTTGAATATTTTTTTGTAATTAGTATCAAGTTATTTTGTGCCCATTCCATAAGTTTTAATTGACTTTCTTTTAATTGGAAACCATCTTCATTTAATGAATAAATTGACATTATAATACCATAGATTGCTGGTAAAAAAGTTGGTGGATGATCAAGTTTATCCATTTCAGTTGGTGAATTTAGTTCTAATGCATGTGTATAATATTGAATTGCACTATTATAATTTTCATTACCACCTAAACAATATAATGTCTGTAAAGTTCCAACCGTGTGTTAGTATTATTATTGATGATATAAACAATAATAACAAGTCATATAATCGATTACTTACTTCAGCATATTTTATATAAAAAACAAAATTAATTGGTGCATTTAATAATACTTCTTCTAAACAATATAAAGCGGTACTATATGATAAATATGAATAATGAAATGATGTCAATTCTAACCATGCTTCTAAATCACACATAAATATTTGAAGGTATGCATTTAATACTTGAATTGCTTTTGAAAGATTACCTTGACCTTTAAATATTGCAACTTGTCTTTTCATACTCATCTATATATATATGGTGAAATAATATAGTATTGTTGGTGGGTATGAGGTGTGTGGTTAGTATTGTTGTTACCACACACGTGACATACAAACAAACATATTGTGATATATTATATTATACATACAGCATCAGCAGGATACTTTTTTAAAATTGTATCAAAAATTGATAATGCTTCTTTTAATTGACCTTTATATTCATATATTAATGCTTGAATTCTTTGAACACGTATACTATCTTTACCAAATTTCGATTGTAATTTATTGGTAAACAATGAATTTGCATTTTCAATATCACCACAATCTAAACATGCAACTATAACTTGTTCAATTGTATCGTATGCTTCTTGATGCTCTAATTTATTGAAATATTGATTTACCAATATTAAACCATATTTTGAAACTAAATTGGATTTTCTCAATTTACTCTTTCTTAAAAATCTAAGTGTATCTCTGACCAATACCCAATTAAATGATCTACCATTTTTTCTAATATTTTCTTCAAATCTAAAACATTCAATTGAATCTGAACTTGTTAATGTTAATGTTTCACTCATTTTGATCTATATATTATTATTCTTGGTAAAATGAGTGTAATTTTATGGTTGATCATCAAAAAAATAAAAAAAAATGAAAAAAAAAATTAAAAAAAAAAATTCAAAAAAATTTTAAATTAAATTTGTGTCATTATTAATAAAAATGTGTGATTAAAGAGATATATGATATACAAATAAATATGATAACAGTCATTTATACCATATTTATTAAAAAAACAAAAAAAAGATATGCAAAAACGTTAACGTTTTGTAAGTTTAAAAAATTTTTAATCTATTTTTTTTTTTTTTCGTTTGTTGGGCAAATTTATTCGTTTTTTTTTTGAAAAAGCTTTTTTACAATTTTTTTTTTTTTTTTTTAATGTCATTTGTTATTTAAAAATAATAATGAGCCATACACAATCAATGTATATTAATGGTATTACATTTGTTGAACCAATATTTAGTACATCAAATGTTGTATCAACATATGTATTTTCAGAAGGTGGTGAAAGATATTTAATTGATCCATCAGAATCGACTTTGCGATCATTACTTGGTAGATCAGGTATATCATTTAATAAGACAAGATCAATATTGATAACATCATTAGATTGGGAATCAATTGGTGGATTAATGGGAGTATCATTAACATTGGCAACATTTCCAACACCAACTAAAATATATGGCCCAAAAGGTTTACGTCAATTATTTTCAATTTCAAAAATATTTTTAAATATACCAAACATTGAAATATTGGAATTTGATGATTTTGATTCATCACAGCTGAATGATGATGTATTTAAAATGGTAACAGTTCCAATTTATAAAGATAGATCAAAACGTACAAATCGTAGAGCAATTGAACAACCAAATTCAATTCCAGAGTCAATAAAACCTCAACAACCTGGTGCACCACAATTAATTCATTTCAATAGAAATAAACCACATGAAGGTATGTCAAGCGTATTTGATAGAGATACAATAAATTGTTTTATTGGTCATACAAAAGACATTAAAAGTACATTTCATTTTTTGAAAGCAAAATCATTGGGTGTGGATAAACAAACTAAATATGGTCAATTATCAAATGGTAGATCAGTGATGAACGATGATCCAATCAATCCAATTGAAGTTCATTCACATCAAGTTTGTGATCCACCTCAACCAGGTGCTTCATTTGCTTATATATATTGTCCAAGCGAAGAGTATTTCCCATCATTATTCAATCATCCATCATGGGATTGCGTTAAATCTGGTGAAAAACCATTAACTGTAGTTTACCATAAAGTACCATCCTCCATTTTAAATAATCCAAAATACGTTGAGTTCATGGAATCAATTAGTTGGAAAGAATCAACACAACAAGAATACATTGCAAACAATCAAGAATCCATTGAAAAGACCAAAGCGGAATATCAACTTTACATTCCACCAAAATCTGTTGAAACAAAACATTTACTCCTTGATAAAGAATTCACTCAACAACATAATACACTGAAAAGTTGTGAAGCATTTAGAAACAATTTAAAATTATTAGTACCAAAATTAACAAACATTCAAGATAAATCATCATCATCAAAATGGGTACCAACACCAATTTCATCGTTGGAACAAATTGGCAAATCAAGTATGCTATCAGGAAATGTTTTTCCAGCTGATCATTTAATTAGAACTTCATTAACACCATTACATATACGTGGTGATTTTAGTAAATCAACAGACATTGAACAAAGTGTACCAAGAAACGATGAGTTACAACATGTATTGGAAGATTATTTCACAGATTCAGGAGCAGGTGCAAAATTAAAAAAGAGTATGTTGGAGTTGAGTAACCAATTGGATGAATCTATCAAAGGTAAACCAAAATCATTTAAATATCCAAAAACACTGTTCCTTGGTACAGCATCATCCATTCCAAGTGAACATAGAAATGTAACTGGTATTCTATTAACATCTGCATCAAATAATCATATGTTATTAGATTGTGGTGAATCAACATTAACTCAAATGGAACGTTTTTACGGTAGAAAGGTTTTACCAGATATTTTGAAGAATCTATCATTAATTTGGGTATCACATCATCATGCAGATCATCATTTAGGTATACCATCAATATTATTGGAACGTGAAAAAGTATTAAAAGAACGTGGTATTACCGATGCCAAACCAGTTGTAATTGTAGCACCAATTGCAATTGCAAATTGGTTAACAAATTTACAAAAACTATTGATTCCAACACTTTCAATGAAAGTTTATCCAATTGGTAAAAATTCCAATGAATTAATTGAAGCATGTGAATCTATGGGAATTGTTGGATTGGCAAATGTACCAGTTATTCATTGTAAAGAATCTTATGGTGTTGTATTGGATTTTAAAGATGGTTTTAAATTAACATATTCAGGTGACACTAGACCATGTTATCTATTGGAAAAAGCAGGTAAAGATTCAGATTTATTAATCCATGAAGCCACTTTCAATGAAGATGATTTCCAAGAAGCATTAAATAAACGTCATTCAACATTGGATGAAGCATTAATGGTTTCAAGTAATATGGAAGCTAAAAAAACAATTATCACTCATTTTTCTCAACGTTATCAAACCAATTTATTCACTAAAATGTCTGCTAGACCATATGGTTGTTCCTACGATTTAATTCAATTTTCACCATATCAAGCTGATCTATTATACAATCTTAAAGATATTATCAATTTTTATAATCAAGATCTTTCCGTTGCAAAATCCAAAGAAAAAGAAATCATTTTCAATAACCTACCAAAAACTAAAAAACCTTCAATATTTAGAAGTAAACATGAAGAAATTACTTTTAAATCAAAATTAAAAGAAATTTTACCTGCTTTACAAAATACTTCTGCTTCAAATTCTCCTTCTTCTTCAATTTCTTCATTTATTAGTCAAAAAATTCAATTTGATAATAATGTTAATATTTTAGAATCAACACCAACGGTACAAAAATTAAATTTTACAACTAAATATAACAATAATAACAGTAATAATTTATTATTTAAAGATAGAAATAATACAAATAATAATTTTATAAATCAATTTACAAAAAATAATAATAATAGTAGTTTTATATCAATTAAAAGTATATTAAAATTAAAAAAATAAATATATAATTTAATAGTGGTATATATATGTGGTGTATTTTTATTGAGGTGGATTATTTTGATAACTTTTATTTGATACCATTGATAACATACAATTCCAACCAACACTAACCAAATTACTAATTAATAATCTAAAATCTGGTGCAATGTATCTAAATAATAATAAATTTGTAGCAGGCCAAATTAACCAAGCTTTTTGAAGGACAGGGAAAAAATCATTTTTCATCTTTTCTTTCCATTGTGATATATTAAAATCAAAACCTTGACGATATAATTGAACTGCTGTCATATTTGTAACAAATAAATATGGTCCAAATGTAAGTTGATCTACTACCATTTTTGTAATTGCGCTATTCCAACCCGGTTTTGGGAATGTTTTATCTAAAAATTTAAACCAACTAATAAATGGAGGTGGGTAGTAATAAATGATGATTTTAAAAATTATTATTATTATTATATTCATGCATTCTTTCCATTATTAATGTGATTTTTATTCACACATACAAATGTATTTGAGGCACTATTAAAAATGTACCAATTGTGCACATCATCACAGTTCTGTTTGGGCTGTATCCTTTATTTTCAATTTTTTGTGCTAAAAAATCACCTAACCCAAAAACAACTGTACCAGTTAATGATTTCGTTATTACAGGTCTTGTTTGTAATGATCTTTTATATGCATTTACTAATCCCGAATTGGTTATTTTATCTATTATCCTTGAATTCATTGTGTTGTGTGAGTATATAAATATTGGTAAATTAAACGAATGACAAATTAAAATTGTAAAAAAAAAAAATGAAAAAAAAGTTTGAAAAACGAAAAACAAAAATGATCATTCGTTATCATTCTACAATTTTTTTTATTGCATATTGTGTGTGATGAACATATTAAAATAAGTTTGAGATTGCTTAAATATAGTTGTAAATATTTAAAGAAATGTAATAATTATTTCACAACACAAACAAATATCCTCACACTTTTAATTAATTTTTAAGATTTTTTGTATTTTTTTTTTTTTCAATTTTTTTCAATTTTTTTGCGAACAAACAGATACACGCTTGCGTACACATAAAATGTTATAAAAATGATAAAAATATAGGAATATGTATAATAACAAACACACATTGGTCAACAAAGAGAAGTGTCCTATGTATGATTGATATAAAATAAAGTTTGTTTTTCAAATTTATCAACACTTAAATATTTGTATATTTATTCAAACATGTGTATATGTGTGTTGATTATTCAAATATGTGTCTTGTATCAATTACAATGATTATTTATTTACATTGCATTTACAATTAAGGATTGGTATGTATATATGTGTGGTGGAGAGTTTAATTTACTCAATGTAATAATCAACAATAATTAATGTGATGTAATTTCCAAGAATAATACTGACACTTTTTTTTATTAATTTTTTTTTTTTATTTCTTTTTTTTTTTTAAAAATCTTTATGTCTCTTTTTTTTTTTTTTTCAATTCATTATTTATAAAATCACAACAACAGGTAACATCATAATTAAAAGTTTTAGTTTTAGCAGATACTAGATAAATAAAAAAAAAAAAAAGGTATGCAACATAAAAAAAAAAAGATAAAAATTTATTTTTTTGCTAATTCTTTTGTTTTTTGCTGTAAACAGATGTCAGTTATTACAACAACAAAGAATTTATTATCAACAAATAATAATAATAATAATAATAATAATAATAATAATAATAGTAGTAATAGTAGTAATAAATTAGTTATAACGCTTCAACATAATCCAATTGATTTAATTCAACAACAACAAACAACAGTCAATGAAGAACCAATAAAAGATGTAGCTCAATTAGTAGTAGTAACATCACCAATATCATCACCAATTACAATACAACCAACTATTGTTACACAACAACAAGAGGAAACAACTCAAGCAGATTGTATTATAAATAATCCAAAGAAAATTAGAGAAGATGATAAGAATAGAATATCAGCAAGACAAAAACAAATTGATATTGGTAAAAATACAATTGGTTTTCAAAATTTCATTATTCAATTAAAATATTTAAATCCAAAACATATCGTTAAACAACCAAATATATTTCAAATTTGCAGGTATGTTATAAATAATGGTTATATTTATTATTATATTAATACAATAATGAATACTAACCTGTAAATTTCTCTAATATCCAGCAAAAGAAGTTTTGATGGCCAATGTAAAATATGGAGAAGATATTTACATCAATTTGATACACAATATAAATCAACAGAAACCAATAATAACAACAACAATCAATAACAATGATGAGCATAATAACAATACAATCATTATTAAATCATTTTTGTATTTTAAAATAATGTAAATAGAAACAAAACAACTAACCAAACCAAACCAATAACAACAAATTATTTATAGTATTGCTTTATTTTTTAAGAAGTCCATATCTCAATAAATATAAAATATTAAATAAATAAATAAAATAAAAAAAAAATAAAAAAGGCTGTTTTGATTTATTTATTTAAATAATTTATTTTTAAAATAAACTTTTGAAAACCAACCACTTTTTAAATCAAAATCATCTTTTGATATTTTTGAAGAGGATGAAAATTATCAAATAAAAATTGAGAGAATTCAATATTATCATAATTACTATAATATTTGAATAATTTAAAAATTTCAATGAAACCAAGTGAAAAGTTTGTGGGATATTGAAATCTAATTACTTATCACTTAATATATTAAATTAACCACTTTAATCATATCATGTGTTGATGTGTAATAAACTTGAGTAGATATTTAATATGAAATAATAAAATAATATATTGAAATAAAGAAATAATAATTTGTACACGTTGTTTTTTAATATATATAATAAAATCATTAACTGAATAATGAATGTATGATAAAAGTGAATGAATGAAAATCCTTTCAACTCCTATCTATATTTATTAAATAAAATAATTGTGAGTAATAGAATCTACCAACTGATTCCCTAATGTGCTAAAACCTTAGCAAGGACAAAACCATTTAGTTAATAATGCACGTCTATGAAATAATAATTTGAATTTTAAATTATTTTTCTGGAATTTTAATTAAAATAATTAAATTATTTTATACAGTAAAGGCTAATTTTACTTAATGAATTTGACTTCTTAATAATAATAAAAAAAAGAGATAATGAAAATATATTTGTTGACATTATTTGTTATATATTTTTTTTTTTTGTGAGATTGATATTATTTTTTTCAAATTTTTATAGTGAATTATAGAGAGGGATGGTTAACAAAAAATACAACTTTTTTTTCTAACTTTTTATTTGGTTCTACATATTTTTATACAATTATAAATAAACAGAATAAAAATTTATTTACTTTTATGAAAAACAAGGTTTATTTTAGTAAAGAATTATAAATCTTTTTATTTATTTTTTTTTTATTTTTTTATTTTTTATTTTGTGTATGTCACTATTCTGTTTTATAATAAATCTAAATCTCCGATCTTGGAGTGTTCAATTTTATAAATTAAATCATATCAAGCCCACCCATTATACCAATGTAATTAATAGTGTAATGAGTGTTATATCAGTTATTTGTAAAATTAATGAATTCCAACTAATTAAAGTTCTAGTTGATTGATTATAAAATCTTTTACCATTTTCAGTATTATATCTACCACTCAACAACTTTTATAAAAATAATTTAATAAATCTAAATTTCATAAAAATTCAATCATAATAATCATCATATTAATAGTCCAAATCTAAATTTCATTTTACTATTTTAAAATTTAGATATATTAAAATTTGATTTGGTAATTTGAATTACTATCTTATTGTTGTTGTAATTTTACAAATATCATAGAAATATTTCATTATAATCAATCATCAAAGAGTATGATTTTTATCAATGTTAGTAATTATTTATACTAATGGTTTATTTAACTAGTATTGTACAAATAGTGAGTTTAATAAACACTAAAATTAAATTAAATTTACAACAGTGTCGTGCTATTGTTTAATATCATGAAAAAGAGATTAGCAATTTTGTTATTTTAACATTGTTAACAATGGTACAAGTACCCATACACATAAATAATTTAATAAGAGTATTAAAAATATTGTAATTTGAACATTTCTTAATTTTTTGAAAATAATATCATTGTGTCACACTCTTTGTATTTTAATATGTTTTTGATTGATTGTGTGTGAGTAAAATAAAAAATCAATTTAAAAATTGGGTGATCGTAGTGTGCTAAAAATAAAAATAAAAATTAATATTGAAAAAACATCAAAAAATAAAAAAATAAATTATCTCCACGATCAAGATATCTTTCTTAAAAAAAATTTTTACCTACCCATCTCATTATTATTTTTTTTATAATATTTTCAAATTTAATCAACAACAATATAAAATAATAATAATAATTTTGTTTTTTTTATTTTTTTAATATTTTATATAAATATATAAATAATATAAAAAATAAAATGGATATAATAAATACAACCACAACAATAAATACACATAATATCAGTAATGAAAATTTATTTTTTAAAGTATTTAGGAATCGATTTCTATGGAATTCAATAATATATATGAATAGACATCAAGTTAATGAGGATATATATAATGAAATTGAGTATATATTTGATGAACAAGATGCATTAATAATTCAAGAATCAACTACCGAAGAAGCTTCATTTGAATCAGATTATGAAGAATATAGTTCGTCAGATGATGAAGAGGAGGAAGAATCAACAGAATCTGAATCTGAAGAAGTTGAAGAAGAAGAAGAAATTAAAAAAAAAGATATAATAAATTTAATACCACCAATTTTAATTCAACAATCAACAATTAATAATATGAATAGTTTATCACCAAGATCACCAATATCAAATAAAATACCTGGATTACCAATTAGTAGTTTATCACCAACATCATCACCAAGAAATACACCATGTAGCAGTGGAAGAATATTAAATTTATCACCAAATTCACCTGGTTCAACACCAAGATCCAATAACAATGGTGTTACCACTGTAGGTGGTAATAATGGATTCGTATTAACACCAAGAAATTTAAATGAAACATCAAATCAATGTACAACACCAAGAGGTGTAAATTCAATTAAATTTATGAAATTTCCAGATAAATTTAATTCAAGCCCAATTGGATTGATACCAAGTTCTGTTGTAAATTTAACATTTGGTGATGATTGGAATCAAGATATTGAAGAAAGTACATTTCAACATAATTATTGTCAAATTACTCATTTAACATTTGGTTCTTCTTTTAATGGTCAAATTGCACCAAGATCAATTCCAAGTTCATTACAATACCTTACATTTGGTGAATCTTGGAATCAACGATTACAACCACAAGCTTTACCAAATGGATTATTATATTTAAAATTTGGAGATGCTTGGAATCAAAGACTTGAAGATTCACATATCCCTTCTTTGGTATCCTATATTAAGTTTGGATCATCATTTAATCAAAAACTTCAAAAAGGATCATTGCCAAAGAATTTAAAGAAATTGGTATTTGGTGATCAATTTAATTCAACATTGTCACCTGGTGTATTGCCACATGGTCTATTACATTTAGAATTTGGTTCAAATTATACAAAATCATTGGAAATTGGGTCAATACCAAATACAGTTCAAACACTTATTTTTGGTAATCATTGGGATCAACCAATTGAAGAAAGATCATTACCAAATTCAATTACAAAATTATGTTTCGGCAATCATTGGGATCAACCAATTACCAATGAAACTATACCAAGTTCAGTTACTTATTTACAATTTGGTAAAATGTTTTCGCAAAAACTTGAAGCTGATTCATTACCAAAAAGTATTAAACAATTAGTATTTGGTATGTACTATAATCAAGAATTTGAAATTGGTGTACTTCCTCAAGGTATCACTCACTTATCAATGGGTGAAGATTGGAATAAACAATTGTTACCTGGTATGATACCAAATAGTGTTACAAACTTGAAATTTGGATTCTGTATGAATAAACATTTGAAAAAAGGTGTTATACCATCAGGTGTTAGATCATTACAATTTGGACATTCATTTAAACAAGATATCATTGGTAAATTACCATCATCACTTGAACATTTAACATGTGGTTCAAATTTATATAAATCATTGACAGCATCAATGTTACCATCAACATTAACACATATTACATTGGATGATTTATTTGATATACCATTAAACGCACAACAAACCATACCATTATCAGTCACACATTTAACATGTGGTCAATCATTTAACCGTTCTTTGGTACTACGTTCATTGTGTTCATTAATTTATTTGAAATTGGGTAAATGTTGGAATCAACCATTAACCAATGAATCATTACCAAAATCATTAAGACATTTGGAATTGGGTGGTATGTTTAATCAACCAATTAAAAAAGGAACACTTCCTTCAAATATTGAATGGTTAGAATTTGGTAATAAATTTAACTATCCAATTGAAATTGGTTCACTTCCTTGTAAAATTAAACACTTGGAATTTGGAGATTCATTCAATCAAGCAATTGAAAAGGATACTCTAAATCATGGTTTAACAACATTAATATTTGGTTCTTCATTTCAAAGTTATCTTTATGATGATCATATACCAAGTTCAGTTAATTTCATTTCATTACCCTCAACTTTTCCTAGATATAAAATTGGTGAAAGAATTTATAAAACTGTTTTAATTAAATTTACTGAAAAGTAAAATAGTAAATTATTAATTATATAATTATTAAATTAAAAATAAAAATATTATACATCCTTTTTCGAATACCTAAATATTAAACATGTTTTATTTATTTATTTAATTATTTATAATTATTGAGATATGGACTTCTTAAAAAATAAAACAATAATTTTATAAATAATTTGTTGTTTTGTTTAATTTTATAAATAATTTGTTGTTTTTGTTTTGTTGTTTCTATATACATTATTTTAAAATACAAAAATGATTTAATAAATGATTATATTATTATCATTATTATTGGTTTCTGTTGATTTATATTGTGTATCAAATTGATGTAAATATCTTCTCCATATTTTACATTGACCATCAAAACTTCTTTTGCTGGATATTAGGAATTAGCTTGTTAGTATATATTATTGTATTAATATAATAATAAATATAACCATTATTTAACATACCTGCAAATTTGAAATATATTTGGTTGTTTAACGATATGTTTTGGATTTAAATATTTTAATTGAATAATGAAATTTTGATAACCAATTGTATTTTTACCAATATCAATTTGTTTTTGTCTTGCTGATATTCTATTCTCATCATCTTCTCTAATTTTCTTTGGATTATTTATAATACAATCTGCTTGAGTTGTTTCCTCTTGTTGTTGTGTAACAATAATTGGTTGTATTGTAATTGGTGATGATATTTGTGATGTTATTGGTGATGTTACTACTACTAATTGAGATACATCTTTTATTGGTTCTTCATTGACTATTGTTTGTTGTTGTTGAATTAAATCAATTGGATTATGTTGAAGCGTTATAACTAATTTATTACTATTACTACTATTACTACTATTACTACTATTAATATTATTATTACTATTATTAATTGTTGATAATAAATTCTTTGTTGTTGTAATATTTGACATCTGTTTGAAAACAAATAAAAATAAATTTTTATCTTTTTTTAAATTTTTTGGGATACCTTTTTTTTTTTATCTAGTATCTGCTAAAACTAAAATTTTTAATTTATATGATGTTACCTGTTGTTGTGATTTTATAAATAATGAATTGGAAAAAAAAAAAAAAAGAGACATAAAGATTTTTAAAAAAAAAAAGAAATAAAAAAAAAAAATTAATAAAAAAGTGTCAGTATTATTCTTGGAAATTACATCACATTAATTATTGTTGATTATTACATTGAGTAAATTAAACTCTCCGCCACACATATATACATGCCTATATTTCAGTGTAAATCTAATGTAAATAAATAATCATTGTAACTGATAACACATTTTTGAATAAATATACAAATATTTATGCCATTACGATAATTTTGATAACTATTTTATATCAAATCATATGTATAATCTTTATTATTATTTTCTATTATTGATCAATGTGTTTTTTATTTATTACATCACAATTCTGCACTTTTATCGCTGTTATAACATTTATGTGTTGTGTATCTGTTTGCTATCATTATGATGGAAAAAGGCGAAATTTTAGTAGCAATAATGGTATGGATATGTTTAAAACAAATCCATCAACAACATCATCATCATATTTATAATCAAGTACATTTTCAAGTTTAAGTAATGGTAGTGGTAACAACAATAACATTATATCATTATTTGAAGAATTTAAAATTAAATTAATTCCATATTTAATTGGATATAGAGAAAGTGATAAAATAGTAATATCATAATTGAAAAGTGTCATAAAGAATTAAGAAAGTGTATCAAATGAATTTAAAAGGTTTGCAAGATCGCTAAGATTATTGGAACCATACAAGCAATAATTGAAAGAAGTGAAAAAACATCATCGCCTTCCAACAAGTAAGTAACAACCAACATATGTAGTAATAAATTAATAAA
Organism: Dictyostelium brefeldianum; assembly: GCA_013375695.1. Taxonomy (NCBI): domain Eukaryota; phylum Evosea; class Eumycetozoa; order Dictyosteliales; family Dictyosteliaceae; genus Dictyostelium; species Dictyostelium brefeldianum. The sequence continues at coordinate 9,598 of JABXES010015481.1, read as the reverse complement.
TTATATACTAATAATTAATTTTTAAGAAATGATGGTAAACCAAGTATATGTTATGTTTGTAATGGTATTGCTCACCACCAACTATAAAATCAATTGCAAATTCAGTTCTGAATTATATTGGGAGAAGGATACAATATTTAGTACAGCTGAATCTCACCTGCATCTGTTGTAAAATTATTAGTTTATAATATTTCATTAACTGTATCATCAATACCAAACAGTTAAAAAATTAGTATTGGCACATGTGGGTATAATTTCACATTGAACGCAGAAGTTATTTCATTAATCTGTTCAAAGACTATACTTTGGCTATTTGAAAAAACCATTGGGTAAATTATCAATTCCACATTTCATTAAAGAGCTTTATCTATGTAATGGATTCAATCAGGCTATATCGTCAGATATCCTACCAGAGGGGTTGAAAAAATTATTTATAATTGATTACCAATCACAATGCCATGTATTAAAATTAAAGAAATAACAATGTCTGGTTCATTTGCATATCCAATTCAACCTGGGGTTATACCTGTATCAGTTAAAAAGTTATGTTTTAATAATAATTTCTCAACATATACCAAATACAATATCAAGTTCAGTTCTATCATTATATTTAGGATAAATGGATCATCCCGGCTCAATACCTCCAACCGTCAAAGAAGTAATATTAATGAATTCATTTTCTCATAAAATTCAATTTGGTGTTGTACCGAAACTGTTGATAAATTAATAATTGATCAATCTATTAAAATCTCTATAAATGATTTTCATGTTTCAAAATTAACTAAAAAATCTTTTTTAACCTAATAATAAATAATACAAGCAAAAATAAATTAAATAAAATTAAAAATTAAAAATTAAATAAAAGAATAAATTAAATTGTAAAGTTACTTCTACTGGTGATGAATGATAGTAACATTCTCTTCAAAAGACAAAAACAACACAATAATAACAAATAAAAAAACATATATTTTAACCCCAATTTTTATATTTATAATAAAAAAACATATTACTAAAATTTAAAGGTGTAAATAATTAACCTGAAGAATCAATTTATTATTATGAACAAGTTGAATTGATTTTATATCATTTTAATTTTATAAATATAATTTTTAATATCATATTAATTTTTATTAATATAATATTTAATTATTTTTTTTGTTAATATTTGCCAATAAGGTTGGAAGAATCATTTAAAAAAAAAAACACAAAAATACATGTATAAATAATCATTATTTTTAAATAACAAAATAAAAAAACTATTACAAAACATCAAATAAATAATCAAAAAAATAAAACATCAATAATCTTATTAGCAATTATTTTTTAGTTTTATTTAGAGGACAGTAAAGTATGTTACCCTGAGGAGCAATATTGTTCAGATGATGGTGGTGTTGGTTACAACTAAAACCAGTTAAAGTTGCTAAATTTAAAAAATAATACAATATCAAAATAAACACAAATGATTATTGTTAAAAATCTTTCAATTCTCTTAAATTTCCTACTATTTCACACCACTTTTTTTTTTTTTCATCATCAAAAAAAAGTTTTTACAGTAATCATGACAGATAATAACAATGATAATAATGAAACATTATATTTCAAAGTATTTAGAAATCAATTTATTAGAACAACTATATTCAATTGTATAAAAGAGTTTAACCATAGGTTAAAATATACAAGATACAATTACTATGATATACCAATTGAATCAATTTTAAATAATAAATCGATGATGTTGGGTAAATTCAGAGATCATAATAATGGTAAATCAAAAATAACTTTCAAAATGAACTGGTTTAATAAACTAATTGATTGTAAAGAATTGGATTTTGAATTATTTCAAATTGTTTATTCAACATTCAAACATGAAATTGATATTGGTGTATCACAATCATGTAATACAAATCAGTTAATATTAAATGGTAAATTGGATATATTAAAAGTATTGGATGGTATAATGTATGGTGAACAACAAGGAGAATGTGAATACTATATAAATTTACCGTCAAAATTTTATGGTCAACCAAACCCAATTGATGATATACTGTCATTGGAAATGTTGGAGTATTTAGTACATGTAAGAAATGTTAAAATTACAAAAGAATATTTCAATGTTTCATTTACATTTATAAGTGATAGAACAGATTTGGTTTGTCATTATTACAATTATTTGGAATTCCTTTATACCGAAATTAAAAGACACCAACCAAATAGAAAAAGAGATGAAATTGAAACCTCATTACTACTATTGGCAATTAAAACAGATGATTCAAGAATATATAAATTATTATTTGGTTATAATCCAAATAAACCAAAATTCATTAAAAGGTTTGGAGTTACAGAAGAGTTGGTTCAATTTTGTGAAGGTGTTAATATTAGGTTGGTTGAATTAGAAGATTTTAAAAATTTGAATCATTTAGCAATGTTATGTTTTATTGGTGAAATTAGAAGCAAATTTCAATTTGATTTATTTAAATTGTTGACCAAAGATATACCTTACACATCATATATAATCCATGCAAAGTTAGTTGATAAAGGTCCATTGGAATACAACACTTTCAACTTACTATACGATAGAGTAAATGGCAAGCTAATTTCATACATAGATGGTTTAATGACAGTACATTATTCAGTAAATTGTTTAACAGATGATTTATCAAATAAACATTTATTCAATGATATAGATTTAACACTTTACAAATCATTGGAGTATTCAACTCAAATTTCAATTGACAGTAACAACATTTTATTAATGGAATATCTAATTGAAAAGAAGCCACATAGTTATTTAATATTCAATTATTATATCAATTCTACAACAAACCAATCACATGAACTAATTCGTAAATTATTTTCAAATTGTAGTTTTCAAGTTGGAAATGAATTACTTTGTTCAATTGTTCAAAGTAAATATAAAAATATAGTAGATGCGGTATTCAGTTATTCAAGAAGTACATTATTTACCAACCAAACACAATTGATAATATCATTATTCAAATTCATGGAAATTGGGTCAAGTCGTTTATTTTATAAAGTATTTGATATTATTAAATCTACCTATTTAAATCCGAGTACCTGTTTGAATGATATGATTTTTCAAGATAACATTTTAAAAATTTATGATTATCTTGATCAAAATCCATTACCAGTTGATCCATTGAAAAGGTCATTCTTTTTATCATGTTTAGATACAATTTTCAAATTTAATCAAAATGGTAACAATTTATTTGATTCATTTATTCAATTTTTAATCAATAAAAAGTTTTCAAAAATTAATCATTCAACGGTATACCTTTTAAATTTGTCTCATCAACAATGTTTAAAACTATCTGAAAAACAATCAAGAAAATTAATTAAACGTATAATTGATTCAAATAATAATTGTAGAATTTATAATTTTATTGAATCAATTCAACTAGATTTAAACTTTTATATTAAATATACAATTAGAAAAAATCATTTTTCAACTTTAATTCAATTAATTAAATTAATGCCATCATCATCTTTAAATGAAGAATACAAAATTCAAAAGATTATTAAATATATATTTAAATTTAATAATACCAATTTATTAAACTATATGTTATCAATTGGACAAGATTATAATGGTACAAATAATTTCTACTATCAAGAAATTGTTAACCAACCATCATTATCAAATTTTATCAATTTCAATTATTATTTAAATTATTGTCATTTTCAAATACTTATAAATTGTACACGTAAAATTGAAATTCCATTAATTGAATACCTTTATAAAATAAATTATAAATATTCACCTACTGCCAATATAACATCAGAAATTTATTCAATCATACCAACTGAAACAATTGATAAAATATCATCAACTCAAACATTATTTCAATTTTTAGATAATATTGGATTATCTCAATATTTTAAAAAATCAAATAATACCCAAGATAATCAAATAATTGATAATTTACAAATAAAATTAAATTTTTGATTAAATAAAAAAAACCACCATTCCAAGAAATTTACGTTTTTTTGATCAAAAAGCAGTTTCGCAAAAAAAAAAATTTTTTTTTTTTGTTTATTTTTTTTCATCTCGGCGAGATTATTATTGTAATGGATCCAAATTATCTATTTGTTAAAAAAGAATTTTTAGATTTATCTTTCTATATCTTAAATATTTATAATTCACTAAACAGTTATTGTGCTTCATTAAAAGGTATGTAAAATTACGAAGATTAATAAATACAATACGGTATGGTATTAATATTTGTTCTTTCTACATACAGAAATTCATTTAAATAGTTATTTAAATACAACCAGCGAATATTTAGAGAATGATCATCCATTATCAGTATACAGTAATAATATATTATATCAAATTGAAGCAGTATTTAATGAATGGAATTATAATCAAGAAAATAATTTTCAATTAATATCAGATTATATTGAAGATTTAGAGAAAACTAGATTAAATATAGAGAAATTTGATTCAATGAATGTAAAAGATAACAAGTTAAAATCTGATATATTCAATTCAGTTTGTTTAATATTTGATAATAAACAATCAAATTTTGAAATACCATTAATCAATTTAAACTTTTCATTCAGTTCATTAATAAGTGCCATCAGTTCAATTTATAATAATTCCTCTTCTCACTTACAACAACCTATAAATTTTAAAAATCCAATTTCAAATTTACAACCAATAAATAATAATGTACAACAACAACAACAACCACCAATATCACAACAACAACCAATTGCAAAACCAACAGCTGGTATTGCAAAACCAATTTTACGTACACTACCAAGACCTCAGTCGGTTGCAATACCAAATATTTCACAACAACCTCCGCCAACACCACAACCAACACCTTATGTACCAATACAACAACAATCAACTAATAATAGTATACCAAATATTAATAACATTCAACCAACAGGATTTAAAAGACCTGTATCAATGTCAATAAATAATAATGGTGGTAATAATTTAAGACCTGCTCCTACACCAGCACCTACTCCTACACCAATAATAAATACAACACCACCAACACCAACACCAAATACATTTAAAAAACCAATTTATCAAAGACCAACTCCTGCTGGAACTATAAATAATAATACAACTCAACAACCAACACCAATTACTACTACTTCACAACAACCACAACCAAATAGACCAATACCATCATTTCAAAGACCAACACCAACACCAATTAATAAACCTTCACCAACACCAATTGTAGCACAACAAAGACCAATTTCACAAACAGTTCAACCAATACAATCATATCAAAGACCAATGCCTTCTAATGTACAACCCCAAAGTAATAGACCACCAATTCAACCACAAATTAATAGACCACCTCCACCAACTACAACACCAACACCAGTTGATAATAATTCAAATTACAATAACAATAATGGGTATGAAAAGAAAAAAGAAAAAGATTCATTTTCATTATTTGGAAAGAAATTATCAAGTGCATTTAAAGGTATGGATATGTCAGGTGGATTTGGATATACTACAACAACAATATCAACACCAGGCTACTGTTTAAATGCAGATGGTACAAGAGAAACACCTGAACAAGCATTGGCAAGAAAAGAAAAGAATGATTTATTTTGTGATGTACATAAAACAACATTGGAAGAACATAAAAATAATAAATTAAAAGTTGAAGATTTACTCGTGGATTTTGAAGAACATAAAAGAATGTGGGGTAATGGTAAAAGATTTAAAAATACTCAACAATTTGTACAATCTGTTAGATTTCAATCAACATCAAGTCAAACTATTACAGCGGGTAGACCATTAAAAGGAAAACCATATAGATTTGTCATAGCCGAACCAATTTCAATGATTTCTCAAACAATTACTTCATCAACATTAGATATTTCAGATAGTAGAGGATTCGTACCAAAACAAGAATATTATCAAGTTAAAGATTCATTGGTTAATTTAATTTCTGTCACATTTCCAAATCCACAGCTTGGTGATACATTCTATTTCACCCATACAATTGAAGCTGATCTTTATAGAGTTTCATTACAAGAAATTCCATCTCATGAAGAGTCACCATATATTGAATGTATATCAGATCAAGAGAAATCATGGCATTTAAGATCAACTCCAACATTAAATTTTGATGATCAAGAAACAATTGAATTTTTCAATCGTGAAAATTTAATTATTCAATATGATGGTGTAAATGTAGAATCACATTTATGTTTTGCTTACAGAGTTAGTTTATATTTAAAACTTCATGTTAAATATGTATTTACAGCAGGTGGTCAAAAACCATTATTGACATTGACTAGTAAAATGGCAAATTGTTCATCATATTCAAATTGTTTTACAAGTATTCTAAGATACAATGGTGTACCATGTAGAATAATTAGTGGATTATGTTGCAGAGATAATAAGGAAACTGATCAAGGTGGTCATGCTCAAACCGAATTCTGGATTGATGATATTGGTTGGGTGTCATACAACGGTGCTGGTGGAGATTCTAGTCTTGTTAGAAATTTATTCGTATTTGGTCAATGTATGGGTGACCTGTTTTCAAATATGATTGACTCTCATATTAATTTAGATATTGATGAACATAGAGAAGGTAAAGGATTCATTGAAAGAGTACCATACTATGGTAATTTATTATCAAGATGTTGGGCTCAATCTGGTCATCCAGTCACTATTACTCCTCCTGATCATAAAGAAACTGTTATTCGTTTAGATTTAGATGGTCCAAAAAGATATCAATAAACTAACTAATTGTATATACAATAAAAAGTAATTATCATTATGTTATTTGAGTGTTGTGTGGTGTTGAGTTTAATAACTAAAACCATTTGGTTTGGGTATCCTACTATGACTCTATTACCATCAAGTATTCTACCATCTATTGCCACAACAGCTTTATATGATTCTTCAACATTTGAAAATGTTACAAAAGCAACTCTTCTACCTTCAAATAAAAATTGTTAATAAAATGTAAATGTATATGTGTTGTGTACTTGCCATAACCTGATTCAATATTTATTGCGTTTACTTTTTAAATTTTGAAAATATTCTTAAAATACTTCCATTATTTGAATGACTTCTTAAGTTTTCTTTAGAAATTGTATGAAGAATATTATTTTAAAAAAATAAACCACAAAACAGTTAGATGTGATATCCTATGTGTGTATATAGAGTAAAATGACTTTCGAAATATCGGTTGCTTGAACGAAGTACTTGGTTCTTAAAATGTATAGTTAACTGAAATAGGTTTAAATAATAAAAATAGAATTACATATCAGTGTACCTGAAATTCATTTGGGTTTTATTATTACTAATTAATAGTATAGTGGTATTGTGTAAAAAATAATATTGAAATACATACACACATTTAAACACACCAACACAAACAAAAATATTAAATAATAATCACACCAACACAATAATTAATTTAATTATTTTTAATTCTTAAATTTATTATTAGCTCCATTGTGCTTGTTGTTGCTGAACAAATATTTTTACCGTACAAGCATATTATATCATGAATGTACAATACAAACAAAACACAATTGTAACAAATTAATTTATATATATAATTTAAAAATAAAAAATAAATATAATTTTTTAGATTGTAATATTACTATTTTTAGATTTAAAAATATGTACACAATGTCTTATATTAATTTCCCATTGATTTATTACATGACGTGACTGACTATCATTTAAAAACTAAATTAACAAGCTACTATAAAAGTATGGATTTTTTTTTGTTTTATACAAATAACCAAAAATAAAATAAATCAAATATGTCTGGGTAAATTTTAACTTGTAAAACTATATTATGTATTAATTTATAAAGCCCCCATTACTAATTATCCTTACTTGCATATTTAATAAAACAATTTAATATATTTTTAAATAGGGTATGTATTTTTTTTTTTTATTAAAAGTAATAAAGACACTAACTAAAAAACTTGTACTATTGTATAGCCTTTCACATTAAAACCAAAAGAATGGGCATCTGATATACGTACACATGCACATCCAAGACAAACTCAAATATTTTATGAAGTTATAGGAGGTGGTGAAGGAAAGATTAATGTTACTAGTGCATCTGGTCAACGTGTATTTTTTGATCGTGTTTTTGTAGGAAAATCACAATTTCAACATTCATTTGGAGGATTTCAAATAAAAATTACAAATATTGGTAAATCAACTATTAAAATATCAACTTCTTGATATTGACTTTCTTCTTTTTTACAATGACATGAAATAATAATAATAGACACTAATGCACACTCACACTCACACTTACACACACTCATAAATAAAAACTTTTAAATGATTATTTTTATTTTAAATAGTTAAAAAATAAATTTAAAAACACACATTTGGTAATTTATATATCTATTACCATTATTTGTACTACAAATCAATAACTAAAAATAGTTATCATAATTGTGGTATTGGTATTAACATGTATCAACATGGTGATGGTGATTTTAAAACATAAAATAATGTTTATTTTTTTATATTAATTTTTAAATAAATATCAAAAAAAGTTGGTTTTTTATTTATTTATTTGTTGATTTATTTATTTATTTAGTATAATCAACATTATTATAATTTTTATTATAAATATAAATAATGGCAGGGTAATTATTTGAAATACTATAATTATCAAATTATAATAAAGGATTACTAATAATAGTTTAATAATAATAAATAATAAATAACAACCATAGGGTATTTTTTTTTTATTATTATAAAAGAGAAGATTATCACAAAAAATACTAATTTATGATTTATAGCCTTATATATTAAAACCTAGACAATCTAAAACCAATATTGAAACCAAACCTCATCCAAGACAAACTGTTATTCATTATGAAGTTGTAGGTGGAGGTAAAGGTAAAATTAGAATTACCATAGGTAATCAAGCATATGATGAACGTTTCCTATTGGGTAAAAATACATTTTCCGCTTCATATGATGGTGTTGCAATAATAATCACAAACACTGGCCAACAAACAGTTAAAATATCTGTTGATAAATAATATACAATAATATACCACCTACCACTACTATTATTACTATTAATTGTTATTATCATTTAAAAACAATAAATTAATAATAATAATATCCTTTTTTTCTTTCTTTCTTTCTTTTTATTATATGCAAACTAAAGTTCTTTTCTTTTTTTTTTTTTTTTTTTTAAAGAAATGCTGGTACCAGTCTAAAGTTTTTGATTTTTTTGGATTTAATTACTATTATTACCATTTAATAAACAATAATATCTCTTTCTTTATGTGTGTATGTGTTGTTTATGTATGTACCATTATTTACATGTAATTTAATCAATCGTAATTTTCATCATCATTATTTTCTTTATCTCTGTGTACTTCTTTTTTTTTAGAGAAATCAATAATCACCAGTTTGAATTTATTATTTTAAAAAAAAAATAACCCAATATGCGATATCGCATCAAAAAACTTTTTTTTTTTTTTTTTTTTTTTTAAAATTAAATTTTTAAAACTATTATTTTTTTTTTTTATTATTAAAAATAAATAAAAAAAACCAATATTTTTTTTTTTTTTTGATTTTGTAGATTTTTAAACCAAA
>JABXES010015458.1:0-29454 GCA_013375695.1 Dictyostelium brefeldianum | reverse complement strand
TGTTTGTTTAATATAAATTCTTTCGTCAAATGATTTCGCATATATAAATTAAAAGTACTTACTTTATCAGCTTTTCCAGGAATTCTTTTTTTTAAACCATTTCTATTTTCTTTTGCGTACGATATAAGTGTTAATTTGTTTACGAAGTCCATCCTTATACAATATCCCCCACTCTCAACAAAAACCTTATAGAATGTGACCGAAACTGTTTCATTTGAGAACGTTAGGGATGATTGGAACATTGGGAGTTTTAAGTACAATGGAGATGTTGAGAACATTGGGGAATTTTGACAAGAGCTATGTGCTTTTAGTAAATATTCTGCCTCTGGAGGGCTACCTGGATGATAAAATTTTCTTAGTTTTATGTTTAGGCTTTCTTTAGTTGCATCAGTGACTTCTATTTCCTTGATTTCGTAATTTTTATTATCTTGAGGTGTTATAGTGTAATCACCATTGAGAACAGGTAATTTAATTTCCCATAATCTGAAATCTTCTTTCTTTTGTGCTATATCTTCTTTCTTTTGTGCTATATCTTCTTCCATTTGACGAACTCTGCCATATAGATCGGAAATCAAATTTAAAGTATTATTCATGTCTGCTTCATATTCACGCATGTTATCCATTTTTAAAATAAATTCATAAAAAATTAATTTTATTAATTTTTTTTTAACCCACACTTTTTTTAGTTCGAAATAATAATAATAATAATATATTAACATAAAATAATAATACTAAAAATTATATTAATATAAAATGAATATATTAATTTTTTATTTTTTTTTTTTATTTTTAAGATTTGTCCAAATCTTAAAAATAAAAAATTAAAAGATTCGACCAAATCTATTAATTTTTGTGTTATTTTTATATTAACATAAAATTATATTAAAAATTATATTAATATAAATAAAATTATATTAATATAAAATAATGTAATATTAAAATCTATATTAATATAAAATAACATCTCTTTAAAAATTATATTAATATAAATAAAATTATATTAATATAAAATAATAATATAAAAATATATTATAATTATATTTTAAAATATAATAACAAGTTTATTAATTAATTTTATTTTTAAATATTTTGCCAAAGACAATTTGTCTGAAAATAGTTGTAATTAAAATATATGAAATACAAAAAACCAAAAGACCAATACCAGCAAAAATAAGTGTTTTTTTCAATCCTAAATTGACAAAAAAATCCCAAAAACAAAATGGAGGGTATTTTTTAATTAATTCTTGTTGAGTTATTTGAAGCCAGTTTAATTATGGGATCAGAAAGCGTTGTTTTTATTTCAATGCAGGATTTGTTATTGAAGCAAACAAAATCATTAACATTTGCCAATGCGCTATGATATTCAATTGTGTAATTACGAAAATCACTACCGACATCTGTAATTACTTGTGTAACTATTTTAATATTTGAATTTTTACTTGTAACATACACATTACCACTACTACACGTTGATTTAATTTCTATTGAAAAAGAGGCTTGATTTTTACAATTTAAACAACCACCTTCTAATATTAATAAATTCCTTACCTCTGGACAAACAATTTTAACTTGTGTTGTTATACTTATATTTTTAGCTTTTGGAAAATTAAGAAATAAATGTAAATTTGAATGGGTTATTGGATTAGCAACTAGAGAACCACTGTCTCTTACCATCCACACATTATCTCCAATTTTTTTTGGTAATTTGAGAACCACAACACTATCTGGTATTGATCCAATTTCAATTGGATGATTATATGATGATAATATAAGTATTTCAAAGAAAACAGTTACCTTACATATAAAAAAAAGTTTATAATACTCATATATTTAATTTAAATAAATTAATAATTATTATTTGTATTTTAAATGTTGTGATAATTGATTTTTGTTGATCTTACCAATTTCCTATTATTTTTTATCCACACCGAAAACAGGTATTATCCGACCACCTTTGCCATCTCTATTTCTTAAATTACCGCCTACCAGTTCTTGGTCACAATTCACAAAAAATGAACTATCAAGATCAATAAATAAAATTAATATTATTGATCATTTATTTTATATTTATTATTAAAAATATAAAATTTTTTTTAATTTTAAAAAAAAAAATAAGGATTAAATTGTTAATTAATTATGGTAATTGTTATTATTATTTCTTTTTTTTCTGTTTTTTACCATTTATATTGCTGTTGTTATTACTATTATTATTATTACTATTATTACCACCAGTACTAACATTATTATTATTATTTATTGGCATTACAATTGAAGCATCTTTTAATTCATCATTTTCCAAAAAAGTTTTTTGTGCTTCAATAAAGAAACGAAGATCACGTAACTCCTCTGAAAGCTCAATGATCATTTTATCTTTTTCTTCTTCGGTTTGTTTAAATTTCTCTTGATTTTCTTTCATTGCAGAATTTATTTGTTTTAAAAATGAGGTTTCTTTATCACCATCATCACCTTTTTGTTTGAGTTTTGTGAATTTTGTAGACCATTTAGTGTTTGTTTTATCGATTTCTTCTTTCAACTGATTTATTCGATAACCATGTTCTTTTTCAATTTTACCAATGACTTGTTCAAAGTAAGCACGTTGTTGTTCCAATTGACTGGTCAATAGGAAATTATATTCCATTACAATGGATTCGATTTTCTCCTCTTTTAAATGAGAACCTTCACGAGTATCTGAACTTTGATGAGGATTTGGAAATTCCAATACTTTACCATCAGATCTATTTTGAATTAACCTATGAACATAACCATCACCTGCATAATCCCAAACACGTTGAGTTTCCAATTCCAATGCAAATGTATGCATTGTATCTTCGTAATGTTTATTTGCATGACTATTTACATAACGTGAACAACCAACTTGACCACAAATAATACAAATCCAAAGCGATTCTGTTGATTGACATGTTGCACATACACTTTTTGATTCAACTGTTGGTACTTGAACATATCTACATACTGGACATGTATTATCACCTTTCCATTTACTTAGGCAATCACAATGAAATGAATGATGGCATAACACCGTAACTATACCTGATGATGCTGAATCTAATCTATCTAAACAAACTGGACAATTTGGTAATTCAATTGAATTATTTGGTATATTATTTAAACTTATATCACCACTAGTTGTTGGTGGTGGTGACATTATATTGTAAGTTGGTGAACTTGATTGATATTCAACTTTTGATATATACAATATTATACATGTTTCTGGTTCAAATGATGAAAAGTTTTTACCATTATATAATTGATAAAATTCATCTGCTCCATTTTGATCTTTAAATCTTAGCAGTACCATATATTTATTTGGTGATGCATCTCTAATAATTTTCATATCTGTTATTAAATCACAACTTGCTTGTAAAAATCCAATTAAATCTGGTATTGACATATATGATGGTACTGATTCAATACAAACTATATTTGTTCTTGAATTCTATAAGAAAAGAAATACTTGGTTAATAAACTATTATAATAATAATAAATATATTGATCAATTTCCATATACTTACAGGTAATTGACATAATGATGATGTTAAATTCTTTTCAATTGTTGTATTGATAAATAAATGTAATACACCTTCAATAACTTCTATATTTGGATTACCTGAAAAAAATGGTATTGTTTCTTTATTTTCATTATTATTACTATTTAAACTATCTGTTGAATTTGTAATTTTTGAAGGTGATTGAATTGCTGTTGATGTTGTAGTTGTTATAGTTGTTGTGGTTGTAGTGGAGGAAGAAGGTGATTTTAATAATGAGTTGAATGGCTGTTGTTTACCTTTTCCTTTTATATTTGATACATCAAATCCTGCTGGTTGTAAAATACCTTCAACAATTATACTATCTGGTATTAATACTCTTTTAAAAAATGGTTTCTTTGGTTGTGTATTATTATTACAAATTGTTGTTGATGAAGATGATGCTATTGGTGTGGTGGTATTGGTTGTTATTGTTGTATTATCTTTATTGTTATTGTTTTTATTGATTTCTTTGTCTTTATTATTATTTCCGATCATATCTTCCAATAAATTTTTATTTGTTGATGAAAGTGTTTTATTCTTAAAATTAAAATAATCTGATGTATTTGAAAGTCTGTATATAGCTTTTGTTTCAACTATTAAACTATACATCTATATTATATCTTTGTTGTTTATGAATATATATGATAAATGTGTTTTAAAAGTGAAAAAAAATTAAAATTTATCAAAAAAATTCAAAAAAAAAAAAAATTTAAATTAATTAATTTTTTGAAAAACCAAAGAATCTTCTTTGAATTTAAACAAGTTGTAATTAATATTAGGAGTATTTATTTGTGATTAATTAATATTTGCCATATGAATCATGATATGATTAATTAATCTAAAAATATCTTTTTTTTTTAATTTAAAATTTAATTTTTTTTTTTTTTTTATAAAAACGAACGAAGTGGGAAAAGTGTCGGGTTTTTTTTTTGAACAAAAAAGTCATTAGACAATACACAACACATATATATACAGATAGATTAAAAAATGAATTACAGTAATATAGTTCAACAAAATTTAGAACAACAAGTTCTACAACAACAAATTCAACAACAACAAGAACAAATGTTAAGAGATCAACAATTAAGACAACAAATGGAACAACAAATTTTACAACAACAACAAGCACAAGCAGGTGGTCAAGAAGAAGAATATTGGATTATATTTGATCAAGCAGTACAAAGAATATTTAAAGAATGGACAGCGTTACAATTAGCAATTGCAAATGAATGGGGTGGTAGATCAACTAAAGAAAGAGCAGAAGATATGAGACAAGATATATTAGATTTATTTGCACCTGGTAAACCAGTATACAGTGATCAAATTGAAAAAGTATTGGATGAATGTTTATCACAAGATTTAAATACAGTTGCTGAAGATGATAGTTATAAACAAGTTGCTGCAATGATTATTCAATGTTATAATCTTTGTGTTAATGGTCAATACAATGAAATAGTTGCCTTGTTAGGTCCTGAAACAGTTTCAGTTATTTCAAATTGTGTTAAAGGTGCTGGTAATGACTCAGATGATGAAGTTGATGGAGGTGATACTTCTGAAATGGGTGATGATGATGATGAAATGATGGACGACGATGATGAAATGGGTGATAACAATAATCAAAATGATAAACCAAAGAAATATAGTGAACCTGATGATGAAGGTTGGGTAACTGTTGGTACTGGTAAACGTCGTTAAAATTGATGAACTAATCATCATCATCATTATCATTATAAATAAAATTAGTCAAATTATAAATTGTAAATAAACACAATTTATAAATAACATGTAAACAACAACAAAAGTGTATATATCTTTTTTTGATGATTTTATATTTTATTTCTTTTATTTTGTTGTTATTGTTGTTTGTTGTTGTTTAATATATACAGTGGTGCGTGTGCGGTGTGAGATATAAGTTGATAATTATTTGATTAATTTTCTTCACCTTTATATCCAAATTTTAATCTATTTTCATAAAATTCAATTAATAATAATGGTTCTTTATCTTTAACATGATTATTTGCAACCCATGTTAATTCTTCTTTTTTTGCCCTGTAATAAATGTAAAAGGATATTGAGTTAGTATGATAAACAATAATTACTTGCATAACTAACAATATTTCTTTTTTCATTTAATTACCATTTAACAAAAAAGTATAATAAATTATCATTTCCAAATGGTTTACAACCAACGATTTTTTCCAATTTATCACCATGTTCAAAACCAATTCCTTCAACATATGGAATACCCCATTTTTCATAATCCTTTTTAACTTTTTGAGTTGATCTTGTAATCTTATCTTCAATTACTACTACTGGTTTAACAAAATTATCTTTCCTCTTTTTTGGTGTTGTAATTTTCTTGTCAACTTTCTTTTCTACCTTTTTTGAATCTGTTTTGTTAAACTTGTTGTTAAATTCTGATACTGAATCATTACAACCAACTACATTATCTTCATCTTCCCATGTATCATATTCTTCATTAAATCCTTTCCATTTAATAAGATATTGAGTTTTACCATGCTGCATCATCAAAACATAACCCACATATTAGTACAAAATACATATGTTATATTTAGGTAATATGATATAATGATATTTGGTGACGTACTTGAATTCTTTTATCTTTAATTCTTTCCACTTCAAATACACCTTCTTCTAAATCTGATGATGATTCATCTGAAATTTGAACTTTATTTCTAGCCATTTCTAATACAACTTTATTTTAACAAAACTATTAAACTATTAAACTAATATTCTAATATATAATTGTAAAAAAAAACAACTTGCAATGAGTGTAAACTGTAAATTAAATATAAAAAAAATTTCAAAAAAAAAAAGAATATAACGGGATTTTGTTTTAATAATGTTAATGTTTGTTTTTATTATTATTTGTGTTTAATGTTATGATTAGAGTAGTAGTGGTGTTGTTATCTATTTGTTTATCTTGTATTGTAGTTATTTGTTTTAATGTTTTTTTAAATGAGATACAATATGTTTTTCTTTCATATATTCATCAAGCATTTTCGATAATGATTTATTTTCTAAATCTTGAAAGTGTTTTAATTCAGGTCTAACATCCTCAATCTTCTTTTTAGAAATGTTTTCAAGTACTGGTAATAATTCAATTAATAATGTATCTTTTGAATTTGGACGGAATTTACCAACATTGATAACATTTGGATGTTGATATGGTGAAGTAGCATCAATGAAAATAACTTTAGATGGATCTCTATCCAACATTTCTACTTTTTTAGTGAATTGATTTCTTTCTTTTAATCCATTATCTGAAAATAATTGACCAGTAAAATATTGATTGGTATTATCTATTTTGAAATATAATTGTTCAATCTTTGTTTGTGGTACATTTGCATTAAAGAAAAGATAAATTTCATAATCTTTTCTTAAATGTTCCAAGAAATAATCAACACCTGCTCTTTTATAAACTGTTGGATATTTCTGTATAATGTGTATGTAAAGTTTAATGTGTTAATACTATACATGTATGTGTGCAAATGTGTATGTGTATACTTACTGATGATTTAGTAATTTCGCTTAATGCATCAATATCAATGACAAGTGTATATTTTTTACCACCTGGAAGTGCTGGTGGTAATACTTTATGTAATTTAGCTGGTCCAAATAACTATTATAATAGTATGAATATATGTTAGTATATACTGTACATGGTATCTAAACTATTATTTACTACTACATACTGAATCAAATACTTCATATCTTGATCTTAAATTTTCAAAAATGTTATCAAAATATTCTCTAAATGGTTCAGCTGCACTAACTGTAAGATTAGTTAATTCAATTGTTAGTATATTATTATCATTTTAATTATAAAACCAATAGTAATAACCAATAACCTACGATATATTTTAGATTCAATTGGAGATAATCTATATCTTTCTTCTTCAGTGATATCTTTTTTATAATTGTATAAACCATATGAACATGCACTTAAAATCATAGTACCTAAAAAGAACATTGAAGTTACAGATGTAATGAGTGGTGGTACATTGAATTTTCTACTTTTTGCTTGTTCTTCAGTTTCTTCACCTTCACCCTCTTCTTTTTTATCTTTATCTTCTTTACCTTCTTTATCACCTTTATTTTCTTTACCTTCTTTGCTACTTTCTTTTTTACCTGCTTCTTCTTTTGGTGGTTGTTGTTGTTGTTTTTGAGTTGTATAGAATCTACTATTATTAGATTTTGATAAAATATATTGATGTGATTGTTGTGTTGAATTAAAGTATCCAATTTGTTTACCATATGATCCTATAATACAGAATTGCAATTATGTATTAATAACCATGTTCATTATTATTGTTGTTATGTATGTTGTATTATTAGTGTACTGTATATGCACATACTTAATGCTCTGCTTAAAATCATTTTTTATATTTTTATCTGTGTCTCTGTATTTTTATTTATTTCAAAAATGCAATATAAAATGAAATGAAAATTTTTTTTTTTTTTTTAGCAAAATTTTGAAAAAAACGAAACGAATCATGACAATATAAAATTTATTCACACAACTTGAAACAACGAACTTCTGTTTTGTCATGGATTAATTTGTTGTCAATTTTGTTTGAAAATAATCTTTTTTTTAATAGAATTATTCCTTATTTTATATTTATATCATTTTTTTTTTTTATTTTATTTATATCATTTTTTTCAAAATTTTTATATATGTACGAAAACGATTCGAATAATACAAATAATTATTTAATTGTATTTGTATTTTAATAACATTGTAGTAGTTTAGTTGAGTATTTGGTAGTAGTTGTTGTGGTTGGTTGTATAATTGTATAGTAATAATAATAAAAATTGATTAATGATGATCATGATGATCGTCTTGTCTTGAAGTGAAACCATCAAATCTTCTTTTATGACGACAATAACCAATATGAAAATCTTTCATTATAATATGTGCATATGCTGTCATTGGTGCACGTTTAAATAATGTTGTTGATTCACCACCTGCATTCTGCAAATTAGATTTCAATAATTAGTAATCATAATAATAATGGTAATAATTAATGATAATCAATATTTACTTGTAAAATCATATCACCACCTGGATGACTTGAAACATATGATGAAACATTATAAACTTTTTCATTAATAATTAACCAACAATCTTCTCTTGTATTATGACGTGCAACTTCTTCAATTGTAAATTCTGGAAGTGTTGTATCTACTAATTCTGAAAATGGATAACCTGGATCTGTATATTACAAACCATCATTATTAGTAAAAATCATCAATTATGAATGATAATGATGCGGTGATTATATTAAATAATTGATTTGAAACATACGATCGTCTTTAAGGATAGCTGGGTCTGTAAGTTACAATATCATGATAAATAAATAAAGTTAGTATATATAAAGTATGTACAATTACTTTACTATCAATTGATAACTACCTAATTTTTCTAATAACCAAGCTTCATCTTCACCACCTGATGCAAAAGTTCTCTTTTGCATTTTGTTATATTGTGTATTAAAATTTAAAATTGTTGTAGATTTAACATTTGTAGTTGATAAAAATGATCTTTGAATATTATTATTAATTTGTGTTGGTTTAATGATACTATTAGAGTATCTTAATAATCTTGAAAATCTCATCATCTTTCAAATATGTGTGCTATTGGTGATTGTTGTCAATAATGAAAAAAAAAAAAAAAAAAAAATTAAAAAAAAAAAATTTTAAAAAAAAAAAAAAAAAAAAAAGATCAAAAACAGAGAACAGAGTGTTTTGTTTCAAAATAACAATGAATTTTATATGTATATATTTGTATATGTTGTAGTAAATAATTTATTTAACTTTTTTAATTGATGTTTCTAAATTTAAAATAGTTGGTGAAATTCCTTGTCTTTCTTCATATTCTGACCATTCATTTCTATGCGTATAATGTTTGTTAGTAATTGTATATAGTGTGTTCTTATTGTGTGTATATAATTATGATAATTACTCGGATAAATCAATTGGGTTATATTGTTTTCCTGATGATGAAACGATAAACCAATCATCCTATAAATTATATTGATATGTTGGTTATATTAGTATTTGTGTTTACTTGTTTGATTAATTAATATATTCATACTCTTGGATCAAATTCTTCAATTTCTACACCTCTACAATCAAATCTTGCAACTTCAAAATCTTGTTCTGATTCAATTGATCTTCCAGAGAAATCTGTTTCTTCAATTACAATACTGTTTTCTCTATTACATCCTTTACACTTCACTGAAAGAATTCCATTAGGCAAAAAGTCAGGTTAACATTATAACATTGCTATACTATCTTTTAAACTATGAAATACTCACTTAATAAATTTACATTTGATTTTCCAACAACTTCAATATTCTGTTATAAATTTACTAGTATTAGTATGTGTATATATACTATTCCTCCTATTACTACTACTTTTTACATACAGATTTATCTAAACCAATCCAATTTGAAGAAGATTCACCACAATTTGAACACTTAATCTTTAAAAAATATATTTTATCACTTGCTGGGAAAATGTTTGTAATTTCATCCAATTCTGCTTTTAATGATATAGATTGTTTAACCATTCTTTAAAAATATGTATGTGTTTTGAAAAAATGAAAAATGAAAATAAAAAAAATGAGAAAAAACACAATTTTAAACATTTTGGATAAAATTTTACAAAAAAAATTTAAATAAATTACTTTGCTTTATTAAAGTTTAATAAATATTTTATTTCTTTGCATAATATATGCAATTAAATCATAAAATATTAACCAACCAATTGAAAATACAGTTGATGCTAAATATGCATTTCTTAACCATGATAAATACAAAACTTCATATAATTTAATCCATAATGAAACACCGTTAACATTAATATAAAACATTAAAATGATTTCGATGAATATCATTATTGAATAAATTGTAATTGGATTCATACCAATCCAAACTAATGGTTTAACAATATTTTCAATATATTTTGAAACTTTTCCATTTTTATATTCAATAACATCCAATAATATAAATGCAATTAAAATTAATGCACCACCTGCACCAACTGTAAATAAAGCAAAACTAAAGCTCCATATTAATTTATTAAATGGCATAACTGTACATCCTAATATAATTGCTGGTACAATGGATATTACTATCATCACTATCCATCTAATTATAATATCTACATTACTATATTCATATTTACGATAATATGTAGTGAACACCCTTCCAAACTCTAACCCCATCCATGTTGTTATAAATGCACTCATTGTTGATATTAATCCTTCTGGATCATTTGGTTTAATCCTATAAAAATCAAGAATATATTAATATAAGGTGTAATCTATATCAGCCTATCTGTATACTTACATATTTGGACCAAATACCATTGAATCAATATATGCACCAGCATTACAATAATTTGTTAAATTACCTTTACCACAACCAGGTACAGGTAATGCATACATTATTGATATGTAAGTTATAGTAACGGCAACAAGAAATAATCTTTGAATTATAATTGGAAAACATAAAAAACTAACACAACTAAAAAAATAACAAATTGCAATTCTTTGTAAAACACCCATTATTCTAAATGTTGAATAATCAAATTTGTGTGCCATTAAATTTAAAAAACATTGAATAAAAAACAATAATAATGTTCTTCTAATTATATTAAACCATGCTGTGTAAAAGATAATGTTTGTTGTTAATATCACTCATTCATTTCAATATGAAAAAGGTGTAACACTTACTTGATTTTGTATTTTTTGAATTCTTTAATGCTAATGCAACTGAAAAACCACAAATAAAAAGAAATGATGGAAATATTAAATCTGCTGTTGATAATCCATCCCATTCTGTTTCTTTTAATGGCCAAATTACATCTGGTCCACCACTTTGATTATCAACTAAACTATATAGTAATATGTTAACATCAGTATATTTGACAATACAACAGTTGTAATGTGTGTGTCAATGACTTACATCATTCCAAATATAGTTAATCCTCTAACTGCATCTAAAGAAAGCATTCTTTTTGGTTTTGAAGTAGTTGTGGTAGGTTGATAATGTGGTTGTTTAGTTATTGTATTATCAATTAATGGAGCGGATTCAACATCTTGTATATTTTTACAATGTTGTTTAGACATATTGCGTTTATTTGTTTATTACTGTTACTGGTACCAATACTAAAATTAATGATTAATAAAAAAATAAAAATTTCAATCACCTTTTTGCGATTTGGTTTTTAAAAAAAATATAAAAAATTAAAATTTAAAATTATCGTAAAATATCTTGGACTTTTAATATTTCCCAATTGTATTTTCAGTCAATTACATCAATTATTACAAATAATTAAAATAAGAATGTTTATTTTTAATTTGTATAATAGTTATAGTTTTACCATTTCAAATAAACTATTTAATACCAAATTTAGTGAAATGTAATAGTTTTACCATCTCTTTGGAATGAACCACCATATGCCCAATTTTCAAATCCTCCATCACCATAATTTGTTGCAACTACTTTAATACCTTTTTTAATAAAGTAAATATCATAGCCAGTTACTGAAAATGTATCTTTTAAATCATAATGAATATGATCAACTGGACCACCTGTAATGTGATGTGCTGGATGACAAACGAAAACATTATAACCCAATGCTACAAATTGACTTGCAATACTTTCAGTAAATTCACTACGTGGTATTGATGGTAATTGTTTAAACCAATCAATTACTTTATTTAAATCTAATTGACCATCTACTATAACTCCTCCAATATTACTAATGTTTATTGACATTTTGTTTAATAATTGATAATAATAAAAAAAACAAATAAAAAGAATCAATTTATACTTCTTTTTTAAATTAATATAGATTAATTAAACTATATTCATTTAAATTTACATAATAGTGTGAATTTAAAAATCTAATATTAACAAATAACAAGCCCTTTTTGATGGGTGGTAATTTTTTTATTTTTAGATTTTAAATAACCATGGCAAAATTGAACAAATCAAAAGAACCAAAATCATTGATATACAAAATAATATCCAATTTATTTTGTTAATTGTTTGTTTTTTAAAAGTTTATAATATAATGGTAATTTTAACAATACAATTGGACATAATATAAATATATAGTTACATATTGTCCTATTTTTATGTAACATATTATTTATTTTTGTACAATTAATTGTGAAACAAATATAATAAATAAACATATTTATTCAATCGTGTATTTGAAAAAAAAAGTTTATACTAATTTTTATTTTTACACATACAACACAAAACAAAATTATCTCTGTTGTTTGTGTTTAATACATTGAGTTATTATATAATACAAAGCTATTGTTTAAAATCTATTTTAGATCTTTTAAAATAATAAATAATAAAATTAAAATAAGTTTTGTTTCTTTTTGTGAATCTATAAAAAAAAAAAAAAAAAATATTAAAAACACACCACCATAGTTGATATTTTAATTTATTTTGCGATTGGTGACGTTTTATTAACAAAATATAAATTGATAATTATATTTTTAAAAATGTTGTATATAAATGTGTATTACAGTATACACAGAATTGTTAAATAATAATAAAAACAATAATAAAAAAAACTCTTCGAATAAATAATAGAAATGTATTATATTGTAAAATTGTATGTTACATGTTGTTATTATATACAAACAATACACACAATGAAACAAGATATAGAGTGAGAGATTGTCAGAAGTATTAAAAAATATTAATTTTTAATTATTATTTTTTTATATTTATTTTTTTTATTTCATAGAGAGTTAATTTAATTTGTATTTAAAATAACAAGTTATTTCTTTAAAAAAAATATTTTCTATTCTTAAATAATAATATAAAACTAATTCTTATAATATACACATTTAAATATCATACACTACACATTAACAACTAATTATAATTTTATAAAATATACACAATGTCATCAAAATCAAATTCACCAAAAGTTGAAACACCAACTAAAGTAGAATCACCAAAAGTTGAAACACCTGAAATTACAATTCATCATGTAGTTGATGAACCTGCAAAAGTTGAAGAAGTAAAAGCAGTTGAAGTAGAAGCACCAAAAGTTGATGAAACACCTGCAGTTGTTGAAGAAAAACCAGCTGAAGAACAATCATCCTCAGCACCTGTTTCAGCAGCACCAGTTGTAGCATCAGCACCAGCAAAGAAAGAATCATTTTTAAAAAAAAAGATTACAAGCATTGAAAACTTTTTCAAAAAACTTGGTACAAAAATTGATGAAAAAGAAGCAAGAAGACATGAAAGAGCTGCTGCAAGAGCTGCCGCTAAAGAAAGTGCTGATAGTAATACAACAGCCGCTAACAATTAACCTTCAATTTTTCATACTTTATAAATATATATACCTCACACGATATTTAATTCATTCTCTTCATTCATCCACTCTTCAAATTCACACAAATGTTGTTTTTAAATTATTAAATAAATAACCTATCAAACAATTTCTCATTAATACAAATGATATGATTTAATTGAATTATATTCATAGTAATGTTACATTTTATCATTTTTAATTTAAAAGAGTTATATTAATTATAGTTTTCAAAAGAATTGATTTAAAAATATCAGTTGATTTGAAAAAAAAAAAAAAACATTCATTTTTTTAAAAACCATCGCATGTGCAACAATGACAATAACATTTAAAGTTTATGGAACAGTAGAAGAGAATGATGTAAATTTAGAATATACAAGACCATTTTCAGTTGAAAACTTTATAAAGGATGAATTAAAGAAAAAGGTAGTGCCATTAAGATACAATGATGTAGTTAATCAATTAATTGATAGTGGTGTATCATCGGAATTAGCATATTCATTAGCAGAAGAAAAGATTGATAAACAAAAAGAGAATGTTCAAGCAACAATAGATGATAAATTTAATAAAACAATGGTATTGGGTACAAGTTGTTCAAATGATTTATTAATATTAAGAAATAAATATAATAGTTTTGTATATGCAGCTTGGGAA
Organism: Dictyostelium brefeldianum; assembly: GCA_013375695.1. Lineage (NCBI taxonomy): Eukaryota > Evosea > Eumycetozoa > Dictyosteliales > Dictyosteliaceae > Dictyostelium > Dictyostelium brefeldianum. The sequence goes on along the minus strand of JABXES010015458.1, from coordinate 14,877 downwards.
GCATATAATCAACATTATCATTTAGTAATAAGACCTGATAATATATGGTTAGCAATAATGACACAATTTTCAATTTATGTAAATAAAAACCAACAAGAATTACGTGATAAATTTGTAAATTTCACTGAAAAGAAAACATTGGAAGTATTTACAGATTATCCAATATTAAAAGCACCATTTGATAAATTAACAATTGATATGACAAATCAAATTAGTGAAAATATTAAAGATCCATTAACAAGGGATTGGATAATACCATCATTTTCAACAACCACAGATTCTGATAAAGTTGTATTTGCTTCAGTATTAATGTCAACATTGAAAAGTTATTTCAATTATTCAATGAAAACACGTTGTGGTTTACCAAGGGTAACAATGCAAGGTACATTAGATGATTGGGTAAATTTAAAAGAAAGAGTAGCTGGATTATTACAATATAATAATAAAGAAGGTCATATTAAAAAATGGGTAAAATATTTAAATCCAGTTATGGATAAATTCATTGTATCAATTTCCGGTAATCCTGATACTGATTGGTGGAATAAAATTGTACATTTTAATCAATCATCTGGTTGTTCATCATTGACAGGTTGGTTAACTGTATTTTGTGTATTTGATAACGATGGCAATTTTCAAGATACTCTTACCACTAGATATACAACTCCTTCTAAAAGTATTTGGCCAACAATTGATAGTAATTTAATACCAAATGGTTACGTTTCTTCACCAGTATTATTAACAGATGCTGATGGTACACAATATAATTCTCAACTTTATTCTGGTCATTTTGCTTCAAAAACTTCTGATAAAACATCAATTATACCTTCATTGGATTGGTTCATTATTGCTAATATGGATTAAATAAACAATTGTATTTTTATTATTTATTGCACAACAAAAATAAAAAAATAAAAAAATATCTTGATTTTTTTTTCTTTCAACTTTCTTTAAATTTAACAACCAAGCAAACACACAAATATACACATATACACATATAAATAATGACAATAACATTTAAAGTTTGTGAAAAAGTAAAAGAAAATACTGTAGAATCTAAAGAATTTAAAGTTGAGAACTTTATAAAGGATGAATTAAAGAAAAGAGTAGATTCAGATCGGTACCTGTTACACCAACAAATTGAAAATAGTAGATCAAATGAAGAGATAAAATTAGAAACATATAAAAAGTTGAAAGACATTAAAGATAATTCAGAATCAAGATTAGATGATCAATTTGATAAAACAATTATACTGGGTACAAGTTGCACAAATGATTTACATCAAATAAATTATCGATATAGTAGTTTTATATATTCTGCATATCAAGCGTATAGTAATCATTATCATTTAATTATCCGACCTGATAATATATGGTTAGCAATAATGACACAATTTTCAATTTATGTAAATAAAAACAATCAAGAATTACGTGATAAATTTGTAGATTTCAGTGAAAAGAAAACATTGGTAGTAACTAGTGAATATCCAATATTAAAAGCACCATTTGATAAATTAACAATGAAATTGACAAATCAAATTAGTGAAAATATTAAAGATCCGTCATTAAAAGATTGGGTTATACCATCATTTTCAACAACTACTGAATCTGATAAAGTTGTATTTTCATCAGTATTAATGTCAACATTAAAAAGTTATTTCAATTATTCAATGTCAACATGTTGTGGATTACCAAAAGTAACTATGCAAGGTACATTAGACGATTGGGTAAATTTAAAAGAACGAGTTGTCAAGTTGATACAATATAATAATAAAGAAGGTCATATTAAAAAATGGGTAAAATATTTAAACCCAGTTATGGATAAATTCATTGAATCAATCTCTGGTAATCCTGATACTACATGGTGGAATAAAATTGTACATTCAAATCAATCATCTGGTAATACTGCATTGGATGGTTGGTTAACTGTATTTTGTTTGTTTGATAATGATGGTAATTTTCAAGATTCTTACAATACAAGTAAACTTAGTAAACTTTTAAAAAGTTGGCCAACAATTGATAGTATGGCAATACCAAATGGTTACGTTTCTTCACCAATACTACTAACAGATGCTGATGGTACACAATATAATTCTCAACTTTATTCTGGTCATTTTGCATCAAGAATTGAAAATAATTCATCAATTATACCTTCATTAGATTGGTTCATTATTGCTAATATGGATTAAACAAACAATTGTATTTTTATTATTTATTTATTTATTGATTAATTCCCAAATTTTAATAAATCCATCATCACCACATGATGCTAATATATTTGGGTATTTAGGATTCCATTTTGTACAATTTACATCACTATTATGAGCACTATCTTTTTTTAAAATGATTTTATATTTATCTTGATCATCATCACATTGACTATAAATTATTATACTATCATCTGCTGAACCTGTTACAATATTATTTGTTAAATGTGACCAATCAACACTATAAATTGGTCTTGTATTTTCATCTTTAAATTTATATATATTTATCCATTTTTCATTTTCTGTACAAAAGTATATCAGTATTTTGTAGTTTATAAATAGTATGATTGATATATACGTACCTTTATCAAATTTCCAAAATAATACCATTTTATCTTCACCTGATGAAACTAATTTACTACCATCACTATTGAATGATAAATCCCAAATTGAAGATTCATGACCTGTCAAAGTGTAAATGTTTTCCCAATCACCTTCTATATCTTTCCAAAATCTAATTGTATCATCATAACTACTACTTGCTAATAGCTCTTCGGTGGGGTGCCATAGTACACACTTGATGTCTTGTGCATGACCACTGTTTATTGATAAACATTCAAAATCATTATCATCTTCCATTTGCCAAATCCAAATTGATTTATCTCTTGAACAGGTGGCTAACAATGTACCAGTTGAATCCCATGCTACAGATTTAACTTCAAATGTATGTCCTTCCAATGATGATACATGTGTAAATTCTAGTTCTCCCAATGATAATGATTCTGATGATTTCTCCCAAATTGATGTTGATGCATCAAAACTTGCACCTGCTAAAAATCTACCACATGGTGACCATGCTACACGTCTAACAGTTTTTTCATGTCCTTCCAATGATTGTATTAATTGCCATTGTTCATCTGTATCTTTTCCCCATATTTGAATATATTTATCGTTTGCGCATGTTGCTAATATCTCTCCACTTGGGTGCCATGCTAAATTCCATATTTTATCATGTGGTGCATTCTCTATATAAGTGGTTGTATATACTATATACACGTTATTGTTGTTGTTATTATTGTTATTGTATATGTAACATACTTTGCATTGATCCTATTAATTTTAAGTCGTGTTTGTATGTTATCATTGTTTAATTAATTTTCGTGTTTTAAAATTAACGATTGGAAAAAAAAATTAAAAAAAAAAAATGAAAATATCTTTTTTTTGATAAATTTTAATTGAAATCAATCTGTTTTTAAAGGATGATTTTGAAAGTCCTTTTTGAGATTTCAAGATCTTGATACTTCTAAGTGGTCAAATGTTGTTGGTATTGTTTTTTTTTTGTGTTAATACCCTTATTTCATGGTGGTTTTTGTATTGCTCCCGAGATTTGTCTGACACTTATCTTTAAGTTTTCAATATTATTGTACTCCTGCCCGAGTGGTCTAAGGGGTTGCATTAAGGCTGCAATATGGTAACATGCGAGGGTTCGAACCCCTCGGAGTACACAAAACTTTTTGCTGAGTTCATTTAATTTCACTTTTTTTGTAAACTAGGCCTCAGTGGAAATCGATCTGATACACTTTCATCAAATTATCATACCATTTCAATATAAATCAACGGGGAACAAAATATTTTATAAATTTTTATTTTTTTTATTTTTCAAAAACTTATCGTTTTTTTTTTCGTCTTTTTGTTTTGTTTTTAAATTAAAATATCAAGAAAATAAAAGAAATAAATATAAATCATGTCAAGACCAGAACATATAGCTCCACCAGAAATTGTAAATATATAATTACAAAATACTCAATTACAATTACAACAAATATTAACAACTATTCCAAACTAGTTTTATGATGATGTTGAATCAAAAAAATATTCATCAAATTCACGTATTATTGAAATTCAAACAAAGATGGCAGAGAGAGCCTATGAATTATTAGCAATTCCAGAAACAGCAGAAGGATTAATGTTATTGGATATTGGATGTGGATCAGGTATAAGTGGTGATGTAATCAGTGATGCAGGACATAATTGGATTGGTTGTGATATATCATCAAACATGTTGGATGTTGCAATTGATAGAGAAGTTGAAGGTGATGTAATGTTGAGGGATATAGGACAAGGATTCCCATTTAGAGCGGGTACATTTGATGGTGCAATTTCAATTTCCGCTATACAATGGTTATGCAATGCAGAAAAGTCACATCATAACCCAAAAAAAAGATTACATACATTCTTTCAATCGTTATTCAATGTATTGACACGTGGTGGTAAAGCAATTTTACAATTTTATCCTGAAAATGCAGCACAAATTGATATGATCACATCAAGTGCATTGAGATGTGGTTTTAGTGGTGGTTTGTTAATTGATTTTCCAAATTCATCCAAAGCAAAAAAATACTTTTTAGTATTGTTCACTGGAAACACTGGTGTAATGCCATCACCAAAGGGTGTTGATGGTCAAGATATGGAAGATGTTGAAGATGATGCAAACGAAGTTAAATATTCATCAAGAAAAAGAGATAGAAAACGTGTTGGTAAAACCAAAGGTAGTGCACTACATAAAACTAAAGATTGGATTATGAATAAAAAAGATAGACAAAGAAAACAAGGTAAAGAAATCAAAAATGATTCTAAATTTTCTGGTAGAAAAAGAGGTCCAAAGTAAGTAAACAACAAAACAAATATTTAATTAAAATTAATTAAAATTTGTTGATGACATACATTGATTAATTTACATAATCTATATCGCATGTGCGTATGCTATTAAATAGATACTAGATCATTTACTAATTATAATAATTAATTATATTAAATAGATTTTAGAAATAATATTCAAATTCAATTTTATCAAAACACAACATATATGCGTCTCATTTTCCATCCATATTAAAATAAACAAACAAACAAAATAATAATAACAACAACATTCACACACTTTTTGAAAAAAAAATAATAATATAAATAATATATTATTACATGTATATAATAAAATAATAAAAAATCAACGTTTATTTTATATCTAGATTTATGAATTTATAAACATTATTATTATTATTATTATTTTATATTTTCGCACGTGGTTTAAAAATAAACATGTTTATTATTATAAAGACAATGTGTTGTCTCTGTGCTTATGTGTGTGCATATACAAGTAGTGTGTACACGCATATACTTAATAAAGTGTTTTAAATAAAAGTGTGGTGTTGATATTTAAGTTTTGATCAAGCATTGTGTTGCCATAAATACAATAAGGTGGATAAAAAAAAAAAGAAACTGTTTATAAATAACAACAATTTTTTAATCAAAATCGAAAAGGATATTTTTTATTGGTAAAGCGAGTCTATCCGTTAATTTTATTTCATTTTTTTTTTTAAATTTTTTTTCATTTTAATTTTATTTTTTAAAATTTTAAAAAAATCTCCTCTGCATGCTCTTTTTTTGCTTTTAATAAAAATAACAGTATCTCTATATATTTATATTTGTTATATGTGTGTATGCGTGTGTGATATTGGTCAGACCCCACACACTATAAATTTAAAATTTAAATTAAATAATAAACCATATAATAACACAACAACAACAACCAATAACAATATATATTTTTAAAATTTTGTTTGAAATAATAATTAATCAAAAACATCAAAAAAAAAATCAAAATAATAATCACTCATATCTCTTTGTATATATTAAAATTATTATATTAAAATTTTAAAATTTTTGTTTTATTTAAATACATTTATAAAAATACAATAATAATTATATTTAATAAAAAAAAACACAAAAAAAAAAATGTATGTATTTAAACAAATTAAACATTATCACATTTTGAATATATTAAAAAAAGTAGTAGTAGAGTTCCTCTTTTTCTCTAATACCAAGCTTTAAATAATTAAATAACAATAACAATTGTTATATTATATAGTTCTGTAAAATATATTGTATTTTTAAATCAAAAAAAAAAAAAAAATCTTTCGGAATCGCCCATTTATTTCAAAATTAAAGGTATGTGTGAGATATATACAGATATTTTAATTTATATTTTTTTTTATATTGAAATAATAAAAATAATAACCCACTACACACAACCACACACTTTGAAATTTAATTAATTTAATAGATAAAGTTATAAAACTTTTAAAACACACCTCTCACTTGCACATAATTAATATACCCCATTTAATATGTGTATATGTATACAAAAACGTTAAAAATATCTGTTTGTGTGTAAATATATTTAAATATTCAGTTTAATCATTGATTTTTTTATTTTTTATTTTTTTAATATCTGTTGGCTCTGAATTTAAATATTGTTGTATTGTTATTTTTGTTATTATTATTTTTTACATACTCAACACACATACAATCAAACATATAGTAATAGTTAGTAATTAATTTCAGTGTAATAATAATATATTATTGATAAATTTTAAATTTAAATTAGTATATAAATGTATACTAACATTATATAACAATATTACTTTATCCTCAAACAGAATAGAAAAAAAAAGAAAAGAAAAGAAAGATATTTTTTTAAAAAAGTGTATTATATAAATTGTATAGAAAAAAAACAAAAGGTAAGGTTAATATCCCTTCATAAATCATCTATTTTTATAAATATTTTTTCTTCGAGGTTTTCAGCTCACAGTTTTTCTATAGATATTTGCATTGATTATGTTAATAAAAAAAAAAACTTTTTTTTTTTTTATTTTATTTTATTTTTTTTATTTTATTTTATTTTCAAATAGTTTGAAAAAAATATCACTGTGATCACTTTTCTAGAATATTTTACAACACACTGCAAAAAATAAATAATATTAAATACATATGTATATGTAAAATACAACAAATAATCAAATCAAATATATACAACATATATAAAAGAGTGTAGTAAATCACTTGTTTAGAAATAACAAACTATCAAAAAATAAAATAAAAAAAAAAAAGCAATTATCAAATCATTATCATAAAATATATACACAACAAAAAATGTCAACAACACCAAGACTTCAAAAAGGTATATAAAAAAAAACTTCTATTTCACTACTTGTTATCAACATCATTATCAATTCTATATATATAATATATATTTCAGTGAAATTAAAAAATGATTTGTTTGTTTTATGTGTTATTCAATTAATATTGTATTTTTGTGATTTTTGTTTGTGGACTAAATATGGTATTTTATGATAATCAAACAAGTATAAACTAGTTATTCAATTCATTTAAAAAATAAAACGCACCCACACTCACTCACATACACCAAATCATGATACACAATATCGTGTGATTTTAAATTTATCTCTTTTTTTGTTTATTTTTTTTTTCCATCACCGCATTATCAAACATGATCGAATCATCAGAAAATGATAAAAAATAGGATACTTTAACTTCTATATATCGTTCAAATGTGTTTTTTAATTAAAATATAAAAAAAGTTACATAAATAACTACCAATAGTTATTTTTAGTTTATCGTGTCGAATTTGAAAAAACCAAAAAAAGTTTTATATTGGAAAAAAAAAAATTATTTTAACCGTTAATAATAACCAACGCAATATATTAAAACAAAACATACATAAACACATTCACATTCACACACACAATCAAATATATTTCATTTAATAAAAAAAGGGTACGTGTTTTTATCTAGATATCTTCAGGGTACAACTAAAAAACAATTTTTATAAAATTTGTATTTTCCACACTCACACTTGCAGCATGCATACGCTCACGATGTGTGTGTTTTTTATTATTTATTTTTTTTGGTTTACAAAAATAGCACACCAACACACATCAATCAAAATAAATAAATCTCAATTGTGCAAGTATGCATGTGTGTTTTTAAGATGTTTAAAATTACAACACACATTTACACTAAAAATATAAAAATTAAAATTTTTTGTCATTCTATTTTAAATCACCACTCCAGCACACATATATAACAAATTTCTATTATAATAATTAATAACACTGCCATCATCAATAGGCACATATACATGTATGTTGTTGTTTGTTAATATCACACTCATATTAATGTATCACCTCTTAAATTATAATTGGATTTATTTCTAAAATCATCATGAAACAACAATACAAATCCAATTTTGGTCTCACCTCATCAATTTTATTTTTATTTTTATTTTTTTTTAACAAAAAGTTTGCTATAAATTTTTTTTTTTAATCAATTTTTTTTTATTATTAATAATAATTCAGGATTATTATAAATATTAATTTTCATTTACTATTTATTTTTCTATAGAACCTTCAGATAATAATTTAAAACCACCTCAACCAAATAATTCCAGTTCAAAATTGGGATTTTTAAATCGATCAAAAAGTAATAGTAATTTTAATATTAATTTGGGTGAATTAAAGAGTAAAATTGAACAACATCAAGGTGCAACATCATCAAATAGTACAGGTATAGCATCAACATCACATTCAATTACATTATCATCTTCTTCATCATCCTCTTCATTAACTTCAATATCACCTTCAACTTCTTCTACAAATTTACAATCACACCAACCACATCATCAAAAAACAAATAGTAATAGTGGTAATAGTAATTTTAATTCAATTAAAGCAAGTTTTAATCAATTTACAAGTTCATTATCACCTTCGTCAAGTAGTAACAGTAACAACAATCACACACCATTAAAATCACCAAGAACATCAACATCAAATATGGTAAATAGTCATTCATCTTCACCACAATCATCATCACCAATGAGTAAAAGTGGTGGTGTAGGTAAAGTTGCATCAATTCTTGCAGCAAATGGAGCAAGTTTAAATAGTAGTCTAAGCAATTTACATGGACACGTTAATAATACAAGTAGTGGTAATTTATCAAGTAGTTTTGGTAGTGTATCACAACAACAAAATATATCAATTTCATCAAGTGCACTAAATTATAATTATCAACACCAATCAAACAACAGTGGTTCCGATGAGGGTAATAGCATTGGTGGCGGTGGTGGATCAAATGGTATGATTGGTGATGTTGCACATTCATATCAATCATCATTATCATCATCAACAATGGAAGCATCACCAAAATCAATGACAGAAACCATTGAAATTATGGTAGTTGGTGATGAACTTTCAAATAAAGCACGTTTTATTTCATCATTTTTAAATAATGGAATTGGTGAAGATCCAACATTGGAAACTACAACCACCAAAAAATCAATTACAATTCAATCTGGTGCATACAATGTAAATATTAATACAACAGTTGGTCAAGAAGAATTTTGGGGTATTAATGATGTATATTATCGTTCAAGTCAAGGATTTGTATTTGTTTACAATGTAAATTCACGTGAAAGTTTTCTATCGTTTTTGAAATTCCGTGATAAGATTATCCATGAAAAAGGTACTGAAAATATATTGATGGCAATGGTAGGATTGACCAGTCCATTGGTAAATGAATCTGGTGAAGAATCATCAATTCGTGAAGTAACTTCCACTGAAGCAAAACGTATGGCAGATCTTTACTCTTGTTCATTTGTTGAATTAAATTCATTTGGTTTGGATTGTGAACATCAAATTCAATCAATTGTAACAGATTTACTTGGTCGTATTACAAATTATCAATCAAATGTAGTTGCAAATGGTGGTAATGATTCATCACAACAAACAATTGAAATTTTAATGTTGGGTGATATATTCGTTGGTAAAACTCAAATTATTCAAAGACTACTTGGTAATCCATATCAATGTCAATACAAGGAAACCACTGAATGGAATAAAAATATTTATCAAATAACTGTAAATGATACTAGATACCTATTGAAAATAGTGGATACTTGTGGATTAGATATTGAAGAAACGTTAAATCGTGAAAGACTTGTATCCAGTCAAGGATTTGTATTTGTATATTCTATTGCTTCACGTGAATCATTTTTAATGATTGAAGCACTTCGTAAAAAGTTGGCATTAATTAAAGGTGACACTAAGGTACCTGCTGTGCTTATAGCAAATAAAGGTGATTCACTTATTCGTCAAGTCACCTTTGATGAAGGCTCGAAAATGGCTCAACATTTGAATAGTCAATTCTTTGAAATTTCATCAATGTTGGCAGATGATGATTCAATTATTAAACCATTTGAACAGTTGGTACAAGATATTCAAAAATCTACAAATAGTAGTGTTGAAATGGGTGAGATTAAAAAGAAAGGTTATCTATTCAAAGAAGGTAAAAAATTAAAATCAATGTCAAAATATTACTTTAAAGTTAGTAAATGTTCATTGTCATATTGTAAAAATGAACAAAGTAAATCAAAAGTTAAACATATACCATTGTCTGAACATATTCAATTGGCAATACCACATATTGGAGCAGAGAAAAAAGATAGTTGGCCATTTCAAGTTATCACTGATCCAGTTAGTAAATCATCATTAAATTTGATTGCCCATAGCGAAGAGGAAAGAAATTCATGGATAAAAGCAATTAAATTTAATTGTTATCTTGAAGAAGTAACATGTAATATAATTGATGAAGTTACAAATAATATAATTCATGAAATTGCTTCACAATCAATTGGTAATGGTGGTAGTAATGGTGGTTCAAATCATTTAAAAAGACAAGATACATCACAACAATTACATTCACCATTTGGTAAATTAGGTATTAGCGGTGGTAGTGGTTCAGGTAGTACACCTTCATCACCATATGGTAGTCATAATTTTTCATCTTTATCAAATTCTTCAATGTCAAATTCTTCAAATTTATCTTCTTCAATGAATTCAAATTATAGTTTTTCATCTTCAGTTTCTTCATTTTCTTCAGATTCAATGTCTAGTTCACCACCAGGTAATGATCATCAAACTTCTTTCCCTCAATCTCCTCAATTAAAAAAGAATTTACTTTTTGGTCGTACAAATAGTTCTTCAAAAATTAAAAAATAATTCATTTGTTTAAAATTTTAATAATAATAAAAAAACCAAAATATGTTGTAATAAAAAAAAAAACCAATTAATTAGTTAAATTTAAACATTTATTGTTATTATTTATTTAAATATTAATTGATAAAGTATGTTGTTTCTATTGACACAATATTTATCAACGCACATGAATAACTGAGATCCATATTACCACTTGTTTCCTTTGGATAAATTACTCAGTAAAACCTAATCGGGGGAAAATTAAAATGATTAAACCATTTTGATTATTATTAAATTTCTAAATTTAAATTAGTAACAATTCATCAGTATTATGTAATCATATAATAATGATAATAATAATAATTACAAATTTCATTTTATTTCTATTAATGTAGTGCTTATGAGGTTGATTGTAATGTTCACACATGTATACCAATAATTATTTTTTTAGTGTTGTAATTTCATCAATCACAAAAAACAAATTTAACAATAAAGCCAATTTGAACTATTTTTAAAATTGAATTGTGATTGGTCAATGAGTAAAAGGCACTGCATATTTGTGTGTATGTTGTGTGGTAAAAAAAAAAAAAAAAAGTTGAGAAAAATAATTTAAATTTGATTTAATCAATATTTTATTAATAGATTTACTTAGATATATACTATAAATATACATATAATTAGGTGGGATGTGTACAAAATCATAGGTTGTATCATTTTTTAATATTTTCTTCACACTTTCTCAAAAAAAATAACACATGCGAATAATATAAATAATACATAAATGCCACGTGTAATTTATTTATATTTATGAGATACACATCACAAATATTAATAAATTACTAAATTCCAAGTAAAATCAAACACTACCAGTCTATAAAATTAATAAAAAATGTGGGTACCATGGTGGTGTATTTATATGAGAGATCTTTCAAATATATATAAACTTTGAAATATTAAAACGATATGATTTAATTTTTTAGGTTAGTGGTGAAATTTTTAAAAAAATTAAAAAAAATATAATATTTATATTGGTAAATTAATCAAAAAACTCCATTTCATTTCAAACTACTATATCACACACATTAAAGCGAAGATAACTCTCTCTTTTTTCTCTCATTTTTAAAGGGGTATCTGACTACTATTATTTTTTTTTACAATATTATAAAATCAATGACTATATATTATAATATAGAAAGAATGGAAAATAAAAAGGTAAATGAATTCAATCATGTTCATGCTTACTATTAAATAATTAAATATTACTTACTAATTTTCATTTTAAATTTAATTAACATTATCACAGGACACAATAATTAAAAGAGAAAATTGTATTAAATCTATTATTGAAATTAGTGGTATTAATTTCATTTTAAATGACGATGATCAGTATCATTATGACCATTTTAATTACCAACATGTAAATATAGATAATCCAGTAGTAGAAATTAAAATAAAAAAAGTAAATAAAAAAGTTTTAGTTTTAAAGAAAGATGTAATTAAAAAAGGTAGAGGTAGACCAAAGATTATAAGACCAGATACACATTGTTGTCAACAATGTAAAACCAAAATTACACCAGAATGGAGAAAAGGAAAAGATGAAAACGGATTCACCACTATACTATGTAATGCTTGCGGTCTTAATTATTTAAAAATTCAAAAACGAATTAACAATCAGTTAACTCAATTAGCTTTACTGGCTCACCATCTATCTCAATCTGATAATTAAAATATTAAATAAAAAAGTAGTGCACTTGTATTTTAATTTAAAAATATATGTTTAAACTGTTTGTGTATTTATTTATATTTGAATTTACTGCAGTAACAATTGTTGAGAAATGTGTCCCATTAAAAAAATAAATTGAATGGTATACAATAATAATATTATTATAATGTAGTTGTTATTTATCATGATAAATAATAATGAAAGTGGTAATGGTGTATACTTGTATAATTGTATTTTAATTTGTTATATTGTCATCTTCATTATTATCATGATTTAATACTTTGTTGATTGAATGTTTTTCTCTTGATTCTCTTTCTTTCTTTTTCTTTTTTAAATAATTTAAACCACAGGCATTACATAGATCTTGAGGATTGCCAAAACGATCTTTACCTTTTCTCCACTGTAATATTGTATCTCTTTTACCACAAATATCACATCTTTCTGGTTTTGCTTTAGTTGGTCTTCCTCTTTTAGCTTTTGGTTTCTCTTCTTCACTACTTGAGCTACTACTACTTGAATTATTACTACTTGGACTACTATCATCTTCAATCATTTCATTAATATTAATTCTTTCGAGTTGAGTACTTGGTGATAATGAACTACTTCTTGTTTTAGGTGTAGAAATTGGTGTAAATGATGTTGTAGTAGTTGTAGTAGTTGTAACATTATTTTGTGATGTGTTAGTTATAATATTTGCATTTGTATTATTTGTAACAACCTAATAAATTATCAATGTTAGTTTCTTTATCATTATAAATTAGTAAAGAAATATGATTACAATTGTATATTTACACTTTGGTTATCATATATTTCTTTTAATTGTTTTAAATTTGAATTTATAATAACAGCATTTATATAAGATTCATCAATAGACTGTAATGAATTTTCATCAGTAACATTTTCAGCAACAGCTAATACTTTTGATGATCTATCAATAACCTAAATAAAATAAAATTAATTAGTTTATACTAGAAATATGAAACATACTTTATATAATTGTTAAATACCTCTTTCAATAAATATTCTTCCAATATAGTTGTAGAAACTAATTTATCTTTTTTCTGTTGTTGTTGTTCAGACATTGTTTACAATGTACACAATAAATAAAATATTTTATAAACACACAACACAATCACTGTTAAAAATATTTATAATAAAGCCCAACAATATTGTGTTTGAGTGTGGTGATGTTATTTTTAAAAACAAGATACAATGGGGGTTTGAAATTACAATGTTTTTATTATTTATTTTTTTGAACATGCAGGCAGAAAAACAGAAGACAAATCTGCCATTCCATGAAAAATATAAATTCAATAAAAATTAAGATTTAGTGGAAAAAGTTGGATCTTTTAAAAAATCTAAAAATAAACCGAACCGTGTGATAATTATCAAATTAATGTTTCTTTGATTAAAAAAATGAAAACAATGATGACAAATTAAATTTATGATCAAATGTGATAGTGTGTGACCATAAACATTAAAAAAAAAAAAAAAAAATTAAAATTTTTTTTTTAAAATTAAAATTTTTTTTTTAAAAAAAATTTTTTAAAAAAAAAAAAAAAAAAAAAAAAAAAAAATATTAAAAAAATAAAAAAAAAAAAAAAAAAAAAATTTTTATTTAACGCAAATAACCCGAGTTCGTTTATTATTATTTACTCACAAAAACTAACTTATATATTACTTTTTTTTAACTCGTTAGTGTGCATTCAAATTCAACATTGTTTTTTCTCAACTTTTTTCTCAATTTTGAGTATATTAATATTAGTTGGTTTATAAATTACGAAAAGAAGGATAATAATTAACCCCCGATTTTAAAATTATCATAACGTCAATTAGTACAATTTATAGTTATATAAAATATGGATAGTTGGTTAATTAATAAATTAATAGATATTTGAATATTAATATTTAATGAAGTTAAATTTCGTTTTTTTTGTTAAAAATTTGATTTTTTTTTTTTTTTTTTTTGGAAAATAGTTAAATGTTTTTTTTTTTTTATCAAATTGTTAGGGTTCTTTTATACACAAACCCGCGCCCACGCCGAGGGTGAGCGGGGGGGGTG
>JABXES010015439.1:0-29587 GCA_013375695.1 Dictyostelium brefeldianum | reverse complement strand
CATTATCATCTGATTGATAAATTTCAAATTTTGTTGAGTTTGTATTGTTATTATTATTTACAAGTTGTTGGTTATTTTCATTATTTTCATTATTTTCAACATTATTACTATTATTATTTTCAGTTTTTATTTTAGTTGGTGATAATATAGTTGTAGGATTTTTAGTTGTAGTTGTATTTTTAGGAACTTTTTCATGAAATAATAAACCAGATAAAAATTTACTTGTGTTTATACGAGGTCTTTTAACTGTGTTTGTTTTCCAATAATCACCATCAAAGTTATCCATATTTCTGTAACTTATTATTATAAAATTTCCATACAAAAACTAAATAAACGCAAACACAAACACACAAAAGATGATGATGACGAAATCAATTAAAACTATTTTGTCGTATGAAGATTATTAAATTTCAAAAATAAAAAAAATGAAAAAAAATTGGAATTTTTAAATTTTTTTAAAAAGACGAGGGAAAATTTAAGTGTCTCATAATTTAGCACTAATTTATAATAGCATGTTTATTACTCTATAAATTAATTTGAGTGTTTCTTAAGATTAACAAATAAACTCATTGCAAACCATGAAAATACAAAGAACTTCGATATCATATCAACCCGACAATTTTTTTTTTTTTTTTTTTTTTTTTTTTTTTTAAATTATCATTTTTTTTTTTTTTAAGATATCATATATAAATATTTTATTTTTGATTTTTTTTAAACAATTAAAAATATATAAATGAGTACTATGGAAACTAAAAAACCAGAGGAACCAAAAGTTTGTATAAATTTATTAGTTTGTTAGTATAGGTTACACTACTAGTTTATACTAATGTTGATTTGCGTACCAATAGTCTACAGCAAAATTAGATTTTGTTAGAAATTATGAAAAAGATATTCAAAATAAATGGGAAACAGATAAACAATTTGAAATTAATGCATTGGATAAAGCAGATGAAGAACATCCAAAATATTTAGCAACATTTCCATATCCATATATGAATGGTAGATTACATGTAGGTCATGTATTTACAATTACCAAAGCAGAATTTATGTGTCAATTTCAAAGATTAAAAGGTAAAAGAGTATTATTTCCATTTGCATTCCATTGCACAGGTATGCCAATTAAAGCATGTGCTGATAAATTAAGAAAAGAAATTGAACAATTTGGTAATCCACCAGTATTTCCAGTAGTTGAAGAATCAACATCTGCATCTGCAGAACCAAAACCAACTGTTGTTGCAGTTAAGGAAGATCCACTTTCATTTAAATCAAAGAAATCAAAAGTAGCAGCAAAATCAGGTGGTGCAGCATACCAATGGAAAATTATGCAATCATTGGGTGTACCTGATGAAGAAATACCAAAATTTGCAGATTCTGCATATTGGTTAAACTATTTCCCACCACATTGTGAAAGTGATTTGAAATTATTAGGTTGTGGTATTGATTGGCGTCGTTCATTCATCACCACTGATGTTAATGGATACTACGATTCATTTGTTAGATGGCAATTTGAAAGTTTAAAGAAACTTGGTAAAGTTAAATATGGTAAACGTTATTCAATTTGGTCAACCATTGATGATCAACAATGTGCTGATCATGAACGTTCACAAGGTGAAGGTGTTGGACCACAAAATTATACACTTATTAAATTACGTGTAATCGATCCAATTCCAGCATGTCTTGAAGAAATTAATAAAAACAGTGCAAATGGTGTTTACTTGGTACCAGGTACATTACGTCCAGAAACAATGTATGGTCAAACAAATTGTTGGATTCTTCCAGAAGGTAAGTATGGTGCATTTGAAATGGGTAATGGTGATGTATTTGTTTGTACAGAAAGATCTGCACGTAATATGTCATATCAACATCTTACAACTGGTAAAGGTGAATACAAATGTTTAGGTCGTTTCACTGGTCAACAATTATTAGGTGCTGCACTCAGTGCACCATTAGCAATTAACAAAGTAGTCTACGTTCTTCCAATGATGAGCATTGATGAAAATAAAGGTACTGGTGTTGTAACATCTGTTCCATCTGATTCACCAGATGATTATGCATCATTGGTCGATTTAAAACAAAAAGCAGCACTCCGTACCAAATTTTCAATTAAAGATGAATGGGTTATGCCATTTGAAGTTATTCCAATCATTGATATTCCAGGTTACTCTAATGAATGTGCAGTTAGAGCATACAAGGATTTCAATATTAAATCTCAAAATGATAGGGCACTCCTTGATCAAGCAAAAGATCTCTGTTATCAAAAAGGTTTCAATGATGGTGTGTTGACAGTTGGTGAATTTGCTGGTCGTAAAGTTGCAGATGTTAAAAAAGCAATTCGTGATCAATTAATTGAATCTGGTCAAGCTGTTGAATATAGTGAACCTGCTTCAAAAGTTGTATCACGTTCTGGTGATGAATGTGTTGTTGCTCTTTCCGATCAATGGTATATCAATTATGGTGAAGATGATATCGAATGGAAAAATCAAACAATCAAACAACTTGAACAAATGGAATTCTATAGTGCTGAAACTAAAAAGAAATTTGAAATTGCATTGGGCTGGATGAATCAATGGGCATGTTCTCGTTCATTTGGTTTAGGTACTCGTTTACCATGGGATGAACAATTCCTCATTGAATCACTTTCAGATTCAACCATTTACATGGCATTTTATACAGTTGCTCATATTCTCCAAGGTGATGTTAATGGTTCAAAACCAGGTAGTGGTAATGTATCACCATCACAATTGAATAGTGCCGTTTGGGATTATGTTTTAATGGGTGGTGCTTATCCAGAAGGTTGTACAATTCCAGAATCAACACTTGCTGCAATGAGAAAAGAATTTACCTATTGGTATCCAGTTGATATTAGAGTATCAGGTGCAGATCTCATTCAAAATCATTTAACTTTCTTCCTTTACACTCATAGTGCAATCTTTAAAGATGCAGCACTCCAACCAAAATCAATTCGTGCAAATGGATTTGTCAATTTAAATGGTGAAAAAATGTCAAAATCCACTGGTAACTTTTTAACTCTCTATGAATCTGTTCAAAAATTCTCATCAGATGGTACTCGTATCGCATTGGCAGATGCTGGTGATGGAAATGATGATGCAAATTTCGTTGAACAAACTGCAGTTTCATCACTCTTAAAACTCCATACTCAAACATTATGGATTCAAGAAACATTGGATGCAATTAAAGCAAACACTGAAAATGCATTCCGTACAGGTCCATTAGATCGTATTCAAGATACAATTTTCGATAGTGAAATGAATAACATTATCATTGAATCTGAAAAATGTTATCAAAAAACAAATTTCCGTGATGCACTCCATTTGGTATTCTTTGATCTCCAAAATGTACGTGATCACTACAAAATGACAACAATGGATTCAATGCATAAAGATCTCGTTTTGAAATTCATTGAAATTCAAGCATTGTTAATCTATCCAATTGCACCACATTTTGCTCAAAATGTTTTCTCACTCCTTGGTAAAGGTAACATTTTAAATGCATCATGGCCAGTAGCTGGTCCAGTCGATTACGAAGCATTGAAAAAGAATAATTACGTTCAAAGTACAATTTACAATTTCAGAATGAAACTCCAAGTATATCAAAAATCTAAATCTAAAGGTAAACCACCAGGTACTAAAGTAACTCCAGATCAATCTACAATTGTTGTTAGTAAAAGTTATCCAAAATGGCAAAAAGATGTATTGGAATATCTCCAAGCAATCTATGATGACAACACTAAATCATTCACTAAAGATAATAATGCAATCTCTGAAGAAATGCGTTCAAAAGATGAAATGAAACCATACCTTAAAAATCTTATGGGTTTCGTTGCTGGTGTTGCTACAAATATTAAAGAAATTGGTAAAGAAGCACTCCAAACTTCAATTTCATTTGATGAATCTGAAATCCTTAATGAAAATATAGATTATATTTGTAAAACTTTAGAAATTACTTCATTTGATGTTAAAGATTTTGCTGATGTTCAATCAAAAGATAGTAAAACACCTGCTCCAACACCAGGTAAACCTGGTTTCCAATTTGTTTAAACTGATCAAAAAATTATTTAATCAAATAAAAAAATAAAATAAAAAACAACAATAAATAAGTAATAAAATTTTTTTATGATTTCATAGTGTGTGATTTTTTTTTGTTATTTTTTTTTTTACCATTCATTGAATTACAATTATACAATTATATACTATTATCCATATATATATATACAACACAACATCGATAAAAAAACAAATATTTGAAAAATGGAAAAGCCATAAAATTGATTTTTTATTTTTTTTTTTTTATATTTTTTTATTTTTTTTTTTTTTATTTTTTGGTTTTCATTATTAATAGACAAAAATAAATATCAAAAAATATCAATTTTAAATTATATATATAAACTATAGTTTTTTAAAAAAGATAAAAGATGTCTTCTCCACCAACAACTACTACTACTACAACTACAACAGCAACATCTGATAACGAAGTTGTTAAATCTACACCACCAGCAGCAACACCTGCACCAGTTGAAGATAAATCTGCAGAAAGAATTAAAAAGAGAGATCCAGGTAGGTGTTTATATTGTTTTTGAAGATATTGTCACAGTACTATAGTATTATCATATACTAATGATGAAAATGATAATGATATGATTATTTAAATATATTTAGGTAATATTACAAAAGTAATTAAATGCGGAGTTGTAGGTGATGGTACAGTTGGTAAAACAACATTACTATTATCATATATTACTCAAGCATTTATAACAGAATACACACCAACTGTATTTGATAATTTTTCAGCTATAGAAGAAGTTGATGATGGTAAATTGGTAAATGTGATTTTATGGGATACAGCTGGTCAAGATGATTACGCACAAATTAGAACAACTTGTTATACAAATTGTAGATACGATGTATTTTTACTTTGTTTCTCTGTTGTTAATCGTGATTCATTTGATAATGTTAAATACAAGGTTAGTATTTGGTTTTCTATTAAATTATTATAATATCAATATTAATAAGATATTTTTTTCTGACAGTGGTTACCAGAATTAAAAGCAAATTCACCAGGTACACCATTTATTTTAGTTGGTACAAAAACAGATATGAGAGATCAACAATCACAATTAAATACAACATCAACTACAAATACAGCATCACCACCACTTTCAGGTACATTGAATAATACTATTTCATTTAAAGAAGGTCAAAAAAGAGCAAAAGAAATTAAAGCATTCAATTATATGGAATGTACATCTCGTGATTCAACTAGTGTTGCCAAAGTTGTATTAGAGGCAATTAATATCATCATTGAAAAAGAGAAATTAAAGAGAGTAAACAATGAAAAGATTTGGAAAAAAGAAATAAAAAAAGAAGAAAAAGAAGTCAAAAAAGAAGAAAAAGAAAGAGCTAAATATTTGGAAAAACAAAAAACTAAAGAAGATAAAAATACAACTACCACCACCTCTTCTACTACTTCCACTGCTACTGCTACATCATCACCACCAACAACCACTACAACTACAGCAACACCAACTTCGCCAAATAGTAAATCTTCATCTTCAATTGATAAAAATAATAAATCACCACCTTCATCAAATGCTTCACCATCAAGCTCTCCATCAAAGAATTCTTCACCATTAGAAGGTACTTCACCAAAACAAGAAAAGAAAATAAATACCAGTACCAACGCATCAGAAAATTAATAATAATAATAACAATAACAACAACCTTCACAAAACACCATCATCACATGTATTCATAAGTAATTAATTAATAATAATAATAAATAACAACACAACAACCACCATCAAAAGAAACAAAATCTAAATAATAATAAGAAATAAATAAATATAAAAAAATCCACACAAATCAAATATAATATCATTAGTACATTGAATGATAATAATTAATTAATTAGTTTTTATTATTATTATTGTTGTTATTATTGTTATTATTAAATAAATAAATAAATAGTTAAAATGACAGTTGCAAATTTAATGAAATTCAAAGATAATATTGAATCTGTTGAATTTACGAAATCACTTGAAGTAGAATTTGAATTTGTAGAGTTTGAATCTGTAGAAGAGTTGAAACCTGATGATGAAGATAAGCTCGAGTTAGAATTTGAATTTGAATTTGAATTTGATGAGCTTGATAACGATGATGACGATGATGATGCTGATTGTGATGATGATGCTGAGCTTGAACTGCTATCTTTTGTATACATACTTGGACATGCAACAAAACTATTTACATGGCATGAAAGAGTATCATATTCTTGATTAATACATTCTTTAATGTAATTACAACTTTCAGTTGGACAATTCTTATAAAAACCAAGTGAATCAATTGGTGAATTCTTTGAAATTGCACATTGGTATGATTCTTTGGTTGCTTTTGCACATTTATCATTGATACTATATTTTGGAACACAGTTTTTACTAACTGATATAGTATTTGAACTTTTAACTATACATTTTTCAAATTGATTACATTCTGAATCTGTTTGACAAACTTTAGTATTTGAATTACCAATTGTTGGATCAACATATTTAATGCATTGTAAATTTGTTGAACCTGTATTATATCCACACTATATAAATATGTAATTGAATTTAAGATGTTAGTAAAATTGTTATTTGATAAATAATATTATTTATAAACACACAATATATATTTACAATTAAATTTTGACTAATATCACAAAAAGTTTCAAGTTCGTCACCAGAAGTTTGGGATGGACAGGGTGCATTTAAACCAGCAGAGAAAATTGGCTTGCAAGAATGATCATAACATCTATAAGATTGACTACAGATTTCTGATGAACATGAAATATTTGCATTGAGTTTTTGAGAGCAATAATAATAAATTTCACCTGGAGTTGGTTCTTTACCTGTACCACCTGAAGTTTCACTTGGTTGTGGATCTTCTTCACAATATTCATTCCAAGAACAAATACTAACTATATATAAAAAAAAGATATTAATATAATGGTATAATGGTATCTGGTAAAAATTAATTAAAAACTTACTATCTTTATCACAAACTTCAGAACATTTCTTTGAAGCATCAGCACATGAATTTGATAAACAATTTGAGTTAACAGCGCAATCAGTGCCTGGTAATTGACCGGTAATTGGAACACATTGATTTCTTAAACACATAAAATTATAACCAGTTAGACAATCTGAATTTGTAGTACATTCTGGATACTCTAAACATTTATTTTCAATAGTTGAACAATATAAACCAGTATTACATGGTAAATCTCTATAAATTTTTTTTCTGTATTAATAATTAATCTTGATCACTCAAAAATAAAATAAATTTACTTACACACCACATGTACTATTTGCTAAACCACATGCATTTGATAATTCTAACACAAAAGAAATTAAAAATACTATTTTTAATTTATTATAAATCATTTTTTATTATTTAAACACAGAAAGACAGTGTATTATATATTTATATTACAGCAACCAAAACTCAAATCTTGATACGATATGAAAAAAAAATTGAAATTTGCTTTATTATAATATTTTTATTGATTGGTTGAATAAAAATATCTATATAAAAGGTAAAAAATAGATATTTTGAAAAAAAAAAATAAAAATAAAAACAGATATTTATTGCAACCAACACCCAAAGCAAATTTAGCTTATTTTTTTATTATCATTTTTAAAAAGTTATTTAATTGAATATTTGTTTGTTGTTGTTTTAAAAACGAATCAAAATTAATTAATAATCTAGATTTTGAAATATTTTCAATAGATATTAAATTTGAAAAATCGGAATTAAATTTATCGAGACTTACACAATCACTGTTATAATAATTGTAAAGAAGTTCACTTGATATTAAAGATAATGTAATACCATTTGAATTTTGTTTGAATTTCTTTTTGTTAATTGTAAAAATTGAATATAATAAAAAGTATTGATAAAATTTATTCTTGAATTCTGATTGATCACAACCATCACCATTATTTGCAATATAATATAAAACCAAATAATTATTTGATAAAATTGATTGTAATATAATATATTTCAATGTTTCATTTGATAAATTACCAATTCCTTTTAAATTTAATAAATAAATAAACTTTTTAGAATTGAATCTAACCAAATTTGAAATTATAAATTTATTTTCAAATATATTATCCAATAATGATGCACCACTATTTGAAATTAAATAACCCAATACTTTTGTTGAATTAAATTGAATTGCTCTTAAATTTTGAACATTATCTGTATTGTATTCAAGAGATGAATTTGATTTTGAATCATTTATAAAATTAAAACCATTATATAAATAAATTGACTTTAATATTAATTGAGTTGGTGTTTCTTGTTGTTGTCTGATACTAAACCAATATGATAAAAATAGAGGATTTAATACATGTAATGAATTTACTCTTGTTGATTTTACAATGTCAAATGATGAAAGATTAATTTTATCCAACAAACACTTAAACATATCAAATCTATTGAAATGATGTGCACTATGAATTGGATGCTCGAACTCTTGTAAACCCATTGATTTAATTGCATGCAAAAATAATGGATAATAGTTTTCTTTGATTGCAACCTCTATTAAACGATTTCCATGTATTTGAATATTTGAAGATTCAACCAATTCAACAACTTTCATATTACCATTAAATGAAAATTTATAATTATCATATTGAGAATGATCTGATGGATCCCAATATTCAGTTAATAACCATGAGACTATTTCATATGAAGAGTCTAACATTATAGTTGCTGATGGTAATGCAAATTCTTCTTTGCGGTAATAACTGATAACATATTTCAAATATTCTAAATCACGAGCTACCATTGCAATATGAACCAAAACTTGATGTGGTCTTAAAATATCATGGAATAGTTTAATTAAATTTGAATTGTTTTCAATAAATTTAAACTCTTGAATTGAATTTGGAATAAACATTGATTGTTGATTGTCTAGGCAACTTCCAATAATTGATTCAAAATTTAATTCGTCGTCAGATTGATTTTCTACATGTAACCTATATATTTTCTTTCCAATTTCAAATGTTGAACAAGAGACAAACGTAAGGGCATCTTCAATTTTGTTATGACCATTCCCATTATAATTTTCAAAAACATATTTTATAACGTCAAATGATTCATCTGAAAAAACCAAATTATTTTCTTGATCAAACATATTGTTTATAGCATTGTAAATAATTGATGATTTTGAGTAATTGTTTAATGGTGATGTTTTTTGCTGTTGAACCAATGGGTTGATAATATTATACTCATTAATAATATCAATCAATGCTTTACCAAGTGATAAATTACCTTGTTTAAAACAAATACCCCATAAAAGTTTGATAGAATAATGTGTAACAATTCCAGATAATAACAATTTAAAAATACCATAATATTTAAATGAAGTTGAAGGTGATTCCATTATCCATACATTTCTTTCATGAGTTTGTTTATTGTGATAATTATAATTGATAACTGGTTTATAATGATTTTTATATTGGTTTGTCATTAATGATGAAATTGCAATTACTATACTTTGTTTATCATAATTTGATAATTCAATTTCTCTTTTCATTAAACTATCCATTATCATTTCAAATAATTTGATATTTCCACCACAATTAAACTTGCCAATCTCTGAATTTACAAATTGAATATCTATATTTAATGGATAACCTTGTTGAATTAAAAATTGTACAATTTCATAATTACCACCAATAAATGCATTCTTTATTAACTCTTTACCAATTGATTCAAACACTTGTTTAAATTCATCATACATTAATTTAAATCTATTAAATCCCAATCCACTCCATCTTAATAATCTTTTAATTTCATTTTTATTTGGATTTAAAACATAATACCATAACAACGGTTTACTATCTTGTACACCAACCAATTTATTAAAATAATTGTCAATCATTTTTGATAATAATTCATATTTTCTTTTTTTTAATAATACACCAATTTCTAAATCAACAATATTGAATGAATTTTCAATTTCATTGTATGTTGTTTGAAAATTTCCATTAAATTCTATATTTTGGACACAGCTGAATATATATGAATTTAAATATTTGTTGCTAAATACTTGTTTATATAATGAATCCATCTTCTTCAAGCTTCTTCACAATAAAAAATAAAAAAACGAATTTTTGATAAAAAACAACTTTATTTTTTTCCAATTTTTTTCCAATTTTTTTAATTATTATTTTTATTGCTTATATATAAATATTCTCCCAAAGCGATAGAAAAATATCATGACGATTATTTTTAACAATATAATCTATGGTAGTTTCGTATAAAAAAATATTAATTGATAAAGAATATTTATCGCTTTGGGATAGTATTTATATATAAACAATAAAAATAATAATTAAAAAAATTGGAAAAAATATTCTCCCAAAGCGATAGAAAAATATCATGACGATTATTTTTAACAATATAATCTATGGTAGTTTCGTATATTGTCATGTTATCACCTCTTTTTGTTGGAACAACATTTTTTAAAAGATTGACTAAATCCAAACTACCAGATTTAACTGCATCATTAATTGCTTCTCTCGAAACTGGTAAATCACTTGCTTCTTTTAAAATATAATTTGCCAAATCAAAATAACCTTTTTCACATACTCTATCCAATGAACAATGAGTTAACTTTACTTGTGGATTCTTTAATTTATGACCATCAACAATATATTTTAAAAGTTCTAAATCACCATGATATGCATTTGTTAATCCCATATCAGTATATGTACTTTTTGTTTGCAACATATAATATTTAACAATTTCTAGTGAACAATCATTCCATTGGCATATATCACCAATAGATTTGTCAGATACCTTAGATATCATTTCAATCATTTCAACAGTCAATGAATTATTTCTCATTGAACTAATTGCTATTTGAACTGCATCAAATTTATAATGAGGTTGTTGAAATTTTTGTTTGTTTTCAATTAAAAACTTTAACGTTTCAATATCTTTGACAGAGTATATGTATTGTAGTTCCGTTTTGATTTTATCACCTTTCTTTACATAATAATCAATGGTTTGAAATGTTTGATTGATACTTTACCAAGGAAACCAAATTCTTTGAATGGACTATGACAACATTCAAATGTTCCATTTTCAACAAGTAATGAATATGCTGTAACACGATCAGGTACAAAATCAGTAAAACCAAGTGATTTAAATGAAATGGATTCATGACCTGGACTTTTTTGATTTGGAAATTGTTTACAATATAATTTTGCCATTTCCACACAACTATCAGTTACAATTTGACATAATAATGTATTTTGTCTTGATAGTTTTTTAGTTTGACCCAATCTTTGTTCAATTATATCACTACTATCAATTGGTAACGACATATGATCTATACATAATGGGAAAATGATATGATAATATTGATTATTTCTGTTTCCAATACATTTATATAATATATCAATTGGTAAATTTAGTTTTGACTTTTTATTATAAGGTTCCACTAGATATGGTTTAATTGGTAGCCCATTTACATTGAAATATTCGATTATAAATTGTAAAAATTCTACATTTTGACTATTTGATTCTCTTGAAACTATACGTCTAACAAAAGTTTGATACTGTTTTTGATCAAATCTAATTTTATCTCCTTTATAGTTGAGTAAATATTTTAATATTCCCAAATTATTTGAAAATGAAATACACAATTCAACTATTGTTTTTTTATAAATGGTACTAAATATACTTTCAAAAATAATGATAAACATTTCAGTTGATAAATATTTACTTGTAAATAAAAAACTTGCATTATCATTAATTGTTTCTAATATTCTTCTATTTTGAAAATCATTTTTATTACCATCACCACCACTTTTTTCATTGTTATATTTATATCTTGCACACCAAATTTCAGTTAGAGTTTTATTTTTAAATACTCTTAATAATTCATAATCTTTTATATTTCTGTAACAAAATATACTTTGTTCATGAACAAATTTATATATTCTATTTGATAATACAATATTATTAAATACTTTTCTAAATAAAATAATATCCATAATTATTTATTTATTTGTATCAAACTGAAAAATATCCAATTTTTGAAAGTCAAATTTTTTCCAACGATGACTTTTTACTTTTTTTTTTATTTTTTTTATTTTTTTTTTTTTTGGAATTCATTTTTTTAAAATCAATCACAGATCACAAATATGGCAAAATTATTAGTTTTATTATTAGTATTAATTTCATTAGCATTTACATTTGCACAAGATAACCAACAAGGTGCAGGTAGAGTTGGTGTTACAATTTTAGAAACAAATGTAAAACAAGGTGAATGTGAAAGACCAGCAGGATTAAATGATCATGTATCATTATTATACACTGGTAAATTCGCAGATGGTACCATATTTGATTCATCAACTACTCCATTCAACTTTACAATTGGTGAACGTAAAGTTATTCCAGGTGTTGAAATCTCAGCAATGGGTATTTGTGCAGGTGAAAAGAGAACTGTCAGAATTCCATATCAATTAGCTTATGGTGAAGAAGGTATTGAAGGTCAAATTCCACCAAAATCAGATTTAATTTTTGATTTTGAAGTTGTTGAAATTGTATTTGGTCCATCTGCTCCATTTTACACATATCTCATCCCAAGTTTCGCAACAATTGGTAGTTTTTCAATGGTAATTGTTTTCATTGGTATTGTTAGATACATCATTAAACGTTATCCAGATGAAGTTAACGCTAAAAAACCAGCTGCAGGTAAACCAAAGAAAACTAAAGCAGCAAAACAAAATTAAATAAATAACAATAACAACAAATATATAAATAATAAAAGTATACTAACTTTAGGGGTTAGGTCTTTTGTTTTTCTTTTTTTATGTACAATTAATTTGGTTTGTTTTTTTGTAATTTATTAAATTTGTGAACTGTGTGCGTGCGTGTTTCTATATACAAGAATGTGTGTTATGTTTATGTTTATATTATTTATTCCATAGATTCTAATCTATCAGAATTATTATTATTGTTTATATTTGATCTAAATGGATTATTAATTTCATCGTCATCATTTATTCCAATTAATATTGACTCACTAAGGTCTTCAATTGAATTACTATTTACAATACTACCGCCTCCATCACTGCTATTAATACTGTTATTAATGTTTATATTGTTATTACCATTACCACTACTACTTCCACCAATACCATCATCATTACTACTATTTATTAAACTTGTATTTACACCAATACTAGTACTACCACCATTATTATTATTATTGTTACTTCCACTACTATTTAAAACTTGATATGAATTTGAAGATTGAAATAAATTATGAACTAATGGTAATAAACGTGTACCACTAATTGCAATTGAAAGTATTGCAGTAAATACAAATAATATCCAAAATATACTAAGTGCATTTGGAAGGTAATTCATATGATGTAAATCCATTAACCAACCAATTGTTGCTTTTTCAATGTTTAATGCATTTCTACAAAATCTATAAACACCACCTGTAATAGCCATATAAAGTAATAAAGCAAATATAACTGAGCCATAACGATGATGATATTCTCTCATTGATTGAGGTGCCCATCTATTCCTATTTGTAAGTTTACCAGTACGACTACCAAACAATGGATTATATATCATTGAATATCCAAATACAACCAATCCAATAATTAACAACATTAATAAACTTGTGTAAAATACTTCACTATTTTTAAAAAGGAATGACATTTGATGTATTTTCATAAGGAATGATATTTTACTCTTTTCAATTCCAAATAAATTCAAAAGCACTTTATATAACATGCCAGTTACCATTGTTGAAAATAATGGTAATATTATTATATACGCTAAATATCTATGTAATATTCTTTTATTAAAATACATTCTCTTCATCTTGTTTTTATTTGTATATATGTGAATGTGCCCATCAAAATAAATTAATGAAAAAAAATTAAAAAAAAAATAAAAACAACGTCCACCACAAATTCAAAAAAATAAAAAAAATAATAAAAAGTTATATAAAAGTGTTGTTGTTATATATTATATCGTTTATATTATTTATATTGCATTATTACTATTGTTGTTGTTTGTTATTACTATTTACATATTACTAAATTAATTATCAGAGTCTGAATTATCAGATTCATCAGAATCAAGTTTACGTGATTTTACAGAAGATTTTTTTCTTGCAATTGTAATTTTTGGATCTTCTTTTAAATCACTTTTAATTGCACGTGCTTTAAGTAATTGCCATTCAATATCTTCTACGGTAGTTGAATCACCACCAGTTGGTTTCAATGTTACAATTTGACCAACGATATCACCATTGAAATAAACTAAAATAGTTGGTAAATTTTTATCCGGATAATTATGAATTGCTTCTTCTGATCTAATCTTTACAAATTTAGTTGCTTTGAATTTCTTTGCTAATATTGTTAAATGTTGATTAACTAATTGGCATTGTGGAATTCTACAGGAGAAATTTAATATTAGTTTCAATAACAAATGCATGTTTTTGTTATTGGTGGTATTAATATTAAAAATAACCTACCCATTTTTAAATAAATGAACAACTATCATGATACCAGGTACTTGAGTTACTTCAGATTTATAAGATGGTTCAGAAATTTCAACCAATTCACCAAATTTATTCTTTTCAGCATCTTCTTTTAATTGTTGCATTCTTTTCTTTCTATATTGTTCTAAAACATCTTCATCTTCATCATCTTCCATATCTCTTAAATCTTTTAATGAAGCATTTTCAAGTTTTTCATTCTTTTCTGCGTCTTTTGCCATTTCTGCTGCTTCTGCAATTAAATCGAATAATTCATCTTCTGTTAATTTCTTTTCTGGTGCTTCCATAATATCATGTTTAATTAAGATATCTTCCCATTCTGTTTTACCTAACCCCATCTTTTTATAGAGTTATATATATAAATAGATTTATATATACAAATAAATGAAAAACAAAAAATTAAAAAAACATTAAAAAAAAAAAAAAAAAAAAAAAAAAAAAATAAAAAAAAAAAAAAAAAAAAAAAAAAAAAAAAAAAAACAAAAAAAAAAAAAAAAGAAAAAAATCTTATTATGACCAATCAAATAGACAGATGTTTTATCTATTTAAAAACATGTGCATGTTTCATTCAATAATGAAATTTCATCATGATCATTATATATTATTTTCGTAATTTTATTTATTGTTTATTTTTGTGACACACCAACTTCCAAGCATCTCTGTTTTTTAAGATTTTCATATAACCATGTGTCTTTTGAATTTTTTTTTTTTTTTTTTGTCATTTTATTTTAATAGTTGTTATAGTAACTATAGGATAATTATACTCAAAAAATAAATATTTTTAAAAAGAAATGGTAAAAGCATTAATTATTGTTGATATGGTAAATGATTTAGTATCAGGTGTATTGGCAAATGAAAAATATGCCAACGAAATCATTCCAAATATTCAAAAATTAATTCAACATGCAAGAAATAATCCAAAAGAATGGGTAGTAGTTTATTCAAATGATGCTCATCATGAAGATGATAGAGAAATGAAAGGTACGTTAATATTAAAATCATTTTTAATTTCGCGTTTAAAAAAAAACATGATATTAATATGTATGTTTGTTGTTTAAATAGTATGGGGAAAACACGCGATGGAAGGCACAGATGGTGCTAAAGTAATTGAACAATTAACACCAATTACAGGTGATATCATATCACCAAAAAGATTTTATGGTGCATTTGATAAAACAAATTTAGATCAAGAATTTGAAAATAAAAATATAACTGAAGTAGTAATTGTTGGTCAACACACTCATTGTTGTGTTCGTCATACTGCATATAATGCATTTATGCGTAATTATATAATTACTGTACCTTCCGATTGTGTATGTGTTTTCGATGGTATTGATAATCAAGATGCTTTAAATTATTTAAAAAATATTTACTTGGCAAACATTTCAACATCTTCTGAAATAATTTCATCAAATTAAACATTATATAAATAAATTGATACTTAAATAATTAAAAAATAATAAAATAATGGCAGAATAATGAGATAAAAAATATTTGATGTGAATGGGATTATAAAAAAATATATGCTCCTGGTAATGCGAAGATTAGGACTTTACGAGTACCAATGAGATCTCCAATATTAGCTTTGGTGCAGCTTGAAAATTACAATTTAATATTTAAACATCTTCTGAAATAATCTCATCGAATTAAATATTATATAAATATAAAATTGATACTTAAATAATAAAAAAATAATAAAAATAATGGTTGTAATAAAAATACTTGTGGTAAATGGGATTATAAAAAAATACAATTTAATACTGTGTTAATATTAACAATAACGGTTTATCGAATATTATATTGAATTATTACAGACTATTAATACTTAAAGTCCGGATATATTTTTTTTTTATTTTTTTTTTTTTAAAATTCTTTTTTGATGTGCAATTAATTTTTTATTTTTATTTTTTCTTCAAACCATTATTATTAAATATTATCAAATATTATAAATATATATATAAATAAATTAGAATGTCAGGTGCAATTAAAAATGTTATTAAAACTGTTATCAAAGTTGGTGAAAGAGTACCAATGGATGTTACTGTCGGTAAATGTTTAAAACCAGCTGCTGATGGTGTTTGTCAAGTTGCACCAAAAGTTACCACTGGAGATCTCTTTGGTACTCGTAAAGTCCTAATCTTCGCATTACCAGGAGCATATACACCTGTAAATATCCTCTTTTATAATCAGTATTCCATGAATTTTATGTATACTAACATATAAATACCATATAGACTTGTTCAGCCAAACATTTACCAGGTTTTGTCCAATATTCAAAAGAAATTAAATCAAAAGGTATTGATGAAATCTTTTGTTTAGCAACAAACGATTCATTTGTCATGACTGCATGGGGTAAAGAACAAAATGTAGGTGATGCCGTCACTTTAATTGCTGATGGAAATTCAGAATTCACAACTAAAATTGGTATGGAATTTGATGCATCACCATTTTTAATGGGTCCAAATAGATCAAAGAGATACGCAATGTTATTAGAAGATGGTGTTGTTAAATACTTGGCTGAAGAAGAAGCTGGTAAATTTGAAGTATCATCTGCTGAAGCAATTTTAAAACAATTATAAATCAACATACAACAAAAACACTCAAACTTCATGAACATAAATAACTAGTCTTCCATCATCATCATTTAATAATTGATTTAAATAAAATGTAAAAAATATCATTTGTATCTTCTTTATTTCAACCCCACCCAAAATTTGATTCAAATAATTTAAAATGATTGATATTTATCACTGAAAAAGTTTTTTAAAAAAAGAAAAGTTAAAAATTTTTTGATTTTTTTTTAAAATTTTTTACCAATACCACAAAAATCAGTTTAAACTTTATCTTTTTATTATTAGTGGGTTACACGTTAGATTATTATATATAGATTCAATAAATATCAAGTTGTATCTAGATTGCCAAATAATTGTAAAATAGAATGGGTAATTCATTCTCATTTGAACCATATGGTGAAGATGAATCTGAAAATACAACCGATAACGGTGATCCAACAACAACTAAAAGAGTAAACATATCATCATCATTATTTAGAGAAGAAGAAGATGAAAGAAAAAAGTATTTAGCTAGTATAAAAGAATTGGAAGCAAAATTTAAATTATCAGCACAAGAATCACGTAAATTAAAAACTCATAGGTCTGCAATACTAATTCAAAAAGTTTGGAAAGGTTATAATCAAAGAAAGAAATGGGCTTTATTTTGTATGTAAAAAAACAAATTGATATTAATATATATGATGTGTATGTCACATGTCAAACATATATACTAATATCTACTGTTGATTTTGGTACAGTAAAAAAAACACAAGTTATTAAAGAATTATTAATTACAGAAAAAGATTATGTACAATTTTTAAAGGTTATAGTTGAAATATATATGAAACCATTGAAAGAATTATCAAATAATGGTGGTGGTAGTGGCGGCACAGGTGAAGGATTATCAGGATCAATTAATACAGCAAAGATTATTAAAAATTTGAAAAGTGAAGGAGCAAAAGATATGGGATTAAATTTAGATCAATTACCATTAAGTAGTGAAGAAGTAAAGATTGTATTTTCACAAGTTGAAGTACTGTTATTGTATAATTCAATGTTATTGGAAAAACTATCATCAAGAATAACCAATGATAGATGGAATTATCATCAAAAGATTGGTGATGTATTTTTAGAGATGACACATTTCCTCAAGGTACCATATAGTCATTATATAACACAATTCCCTGCGGTATTAAAAGTATTGGAAGTTGCAAGTAAACGTCCATCATTTGTATTATTTATTCAAGAATGTAAACATTTACCTGCAGTTGGTAAACGTGATTTACAATCATTTGTTAGTATGCCTGTTCAACGTTGTCCAAGATATGTATTGTTGTTGAGAGAATTACTTAAATTCACAAGTAAGGGGGATGCAGACCATAAAAATTTGATATCGGCATTACATGGTATGGAAACAATTGCAGATCTAATCAATCGTCAAATGAAGGAGGAAGAAATATCTCGTGAAATTATAGCCATCAATGAAAAGTTAACACCAAAAGTTAAAAATTTAATTGAACCACATCGTAGATTGATAAAAGAAGGTCAGGTTAAAGTTTATAAAGCAGATGGAAATGATCATGATATTGCAACTGGTACAATTAGACCATCTTCAATTTGGAAAATTGCATCTCCTCGTTTTCGTTATATATATCTATTCAACGATTGTTTTATAGTTTCAAAAAAAACAAAAACACTCTATAAAGTAGAACAAAATGTAAATTTAGAATATAGTACTGTAATAGATTATTCAAAAGCAATTAAAATTGTTGAATCAATTTCAGATGATCAATTAAGCAGTAACAACAACAGTAACAGTAATAATAGTAATGTAGATAATAATAATAGACTAAGTAATAATAATTTAGATAATATATGTAATAATAATAATAGTAATAACAATATAGACAACAGTAATAATAATGTATCATCACCAGATTTAAGTAGTAATGGTAATAATACAGCAAACAACAATGGTAATGGTGGCAGTAGTAGAAAGATGAGTTTTTCAAGTTTTATAGAGAATAGTATAAAGAGTGGTAGAGAAAGTATTAGGGGTGGTAGTTCAAATGCAGGTGATAAATATTATTTTAAATTACATACATTGGAATGTACATTGGTAATTTGTTTACCAACAGAAGAAGAGAAGGATCAATGGAAGAATGCATTTGTAAATGTAATTAATCAAGTAACTGAAAATACATTATCATTTAATCCAAAATGGTCAACTAATCCAGGTTTGGTAAATATAACAGGTGATTCATCATCAGGTGGTGGTATTTATGGTGATGGTACAGATACTTATATGTCACCACATTTAAGTGTTGCTTCATTTACAACACCTTCACTTAGTCGTATTTCGCCATATCACCTTAAATTATCTTCTCCAATGCGTGGTACTCTACTTACAAATGATAATTTCTCATTAAAACAATCAATTCAA
This sequence comes from Dictyostelium brefeldianum, assembly GCA_013375695.1. Taxonomy (NCBI): domain Eukaryota; phylum Evosea; class Eumycetozoa; order Dictyosteliales; family Dictyosteliaceae; genus Dictyostelium; species Dictyostelium brefeldianum. The sequence continues at coordinate 9,991 of JABXES010015439.1, read as the reverse complement.
GAATTATTATCACTACAAAAACCAATTAAAGGAATGGATGGCGCATCTTCAACTACATCATCAACTACAACAACATTAACATCAACACCAAAATCAACAATATCATCAACATCTTCTGTATCAACAACATCTTCTCCAAAATCAACTTTATCAGAACCTGATAAATAATAATAATTGTAATAACAATAAAAACAGTAGTAAAATAAAATAAAAAAAAAAACATATTTATTATAAAACACTTTTATTTCAATTTGTTTTTTTATTGTTTAATTTAATTTCTTTTTAAATACAAAAGATAAATGAGTAATAATCATTTCGGGGGTAATTTTCCAACCTTCATAAGAATTATTTGATTGTAATAATTGTTTTAGAATTGGATTTACTTTATAATTACCAGGTATATAAACACTACGCAATATACTTTGACTTTTTAATATAACTGATAATTTCTTACAAGCTGGATCTTGATCAAATAATCTCAATTTCTTTATATATTGATTAGAGGTAACTGGTTTCCATTTTAATTGATCTGCCAATTGTGATAATAAAACAGAAAAACAAATTGATTCACCAAATAAATTATAACAAGTTAAATTTTCAATTGTTGTGGTTGTTGTTGTTGTTGGATAATCAACTGTAGACCAACATTTTGAATTCATTGAAATGAATGATAGATTTTCAGCTGCCCAAGTTACTGGAGTGGCATAAAATTGAATACCAGATTCTTGTTTTGGATATGTTGACATTGCATTACATGATTGTAACATTGTTTGAAATAAATCCAAATCTCTACCAACACCAGTGTTTGGATTTGGTCCAATAAATGGTAAACGAATAATACAGCATGGTATACCTCTATTTGCAGCTTCTTTAACACGATATTCTGATACAATTTTACCTTGTAAATAACCATTGATAATTGAATTTTTTGATTGTAAATGTTCTGGATCAATTTGAGCAAATGTATATTCATCTAAATTTTCTCTTTTATCATCAGAATAAATGCTAAATGTACTAACGTGTAATAATTTCTTTAATTTACCACTACATGCAAATTTGATACATTGGTTTACACCTTCAACTGTTTCAACTTTTGATGCATAATAATCCATTTGATAATTTACACTTGCTGCACAATTTATAATTAAATCAACATTGTTTGATAGTTGTGTATATAATGCAACTGAAGTACCAAATTGATCAAATGTATAATCACCCAATACTGGTTTGATTTTATTAATTTCATCTGTGGATAATTGATTGTATAGTTGATGAACTTTTAAAAATTTAATTAAAAATGTTGTTGCTTCTTCAATTGTTTTTCTTCTTGTTAAACAATATACTACTTTACAATCCAATGATTTGATTAGATAATAAAGAACATAAATTCCAACGTATCCAGTTGAACCTGTTAAAAAAATATTACCACTTGAATTAATTAATCCTTGTTGTTTAAATAATTTAATCATTTCATCAGTTGGTTTAATTGTAGAATCCAATTTAATTTCTTTTACCCAATCAATTTGTTGTTGTTTTTGTTTTACAGTATTGGTGGTTGATTTTGATAGTGATTTCTTTAGATTACCATTTAATTTATTCATTGTATCTGTTATTGCTTGAATTAATTGATTAATTGTAACATTTTGAAGTTGAGAAATTGATAATATATTTGGTGAATATGTTTTATCACAATGGCTCTTAATCTCTAACAATAACATGCTGTCAGCACCATAGTCAATTAACTTAATATCCATGTTGATTTTAGAATGATCATCAACCTGTAAAAATTCTGAAAATTTTTCAAGAATTTCATCTCTTATTGATAATTCACTACCATCACTTGAACTTTTGAATTGAATTGGATTTGTAAAATAATCAAATTTGTACGATAAATTATATTGACCATGTGGATTTGGTTTAGAAACATTTTTAAAATCAAATGAAGCAACAATTGTTGTATCCATTGGTAAAGTTGGTTGTTGTAATAATAAATCAATTGAACCAATTACTAAATTTGATGGTATTGAAATTTGACCTCCTGCTTGTAATAATTTACCAACTGCTTCATTACGTGATACATAACCAATATCTTCTATACTACCCCAACTGATTGAAGTACATCTAACACCTTGAGATTGAATTAATTTTGCCATTGATTCAACAACTAAATTTGCACCAATATATCCCGCTTGACGTGTACTACCAATAATGGATGTAATTGATGATTGAAATATAAAGTTTTTTAAAGTCCATCCAAACATAAACATTAATATGTATAGATTCATTGCACCTGCTGTTTTTGCATCATAAGAATCATCAATATGTTTCATATCAATTTCAAGTGGATCTGCAGAAGCTGGTGTAAATGCATTATGAAATATTGATTCTACCAATGGTAATGTTGGATCTTCCACATAAATTTCAGTGATTGCAGCAGACATTTCTTCATATTTTGAACAATCTGCTTGTTTGAAATGAATTCTAGTTTTAACAGTGGTACCACGAGATTTTATTGATGAAATTAAATATTGTAATTCATGTTTAATTGGTGATTTTGAAATTACAATTATACCATCAAGATCTTCATGTCTTGAGAGTAAACAAGTTTGAATAATCGAGAATGATAAACCGGTTTGACCTGTTACTAAAATTGTTTTACCCAAATGTTCGCCCATAAATTTATAATTTGGTGACGCAACTAAATAATTATCACAGATTTGATGTTGTAAACTTTTCAATGTATCTTGAACTAAATTGGAACAACCATCTCGCAAACCAACTAAATGATTAACAACTATTTTACCAATGTGTTTACGTTGACCAATAAATTCAATTGCTTCTTTGATTTGTGAAATTGGATATTCTGTAATTGGAACCAATGCAAGTTGTTTTGATTTAATCATTTCAGTAACCAATGATAATATGTGTATTGCTTTTTCAAATCCACTGTAAAATATTTCAACAGTGCTATAACCAATAAACCATTTAAATTTGCTGAAATCTGTAGTATCGTTTGTATTTAAATGTGTAACTGATAAATCAACAATTCTACCACCTTGACCAAGTAATGTGAAATTTGAATCTAAAAATTCAAATGGTAAAGTATTGATAATTAAATCAATACCAGTAGTATGAATGAATGGATGAACTTGATCAGGATCGTCACCATTTCCAATATCACGTTTAATATCAATAAGGAAATCTGTATTTCTTGATGAATAAATACCAGTAATGAAATCACCATATTGTTCTCTAAGGAAATCTTCCTTTTCTTTTGAACCAACTGTAACATATAATTTTGATTTGAATCCTCTTGCTTTTAAAATATTTAAACAAGCTAGACCAATGCCACCACTTGCTTGATGAATTAAAACTGTTTCATTTTTTTCAATACTTAAATTACCAGAGTAAAATAATGAATAAAATGATGTGCAATATACCAATGGAATGGATGCTGCTTCAACAAAAGTAAGATTATCTGGTTTCAATACAAATGCATCTTGATTAGCAGTGACATGTGATGATGTTGATTTAAATGCAATACCTAAAACTGAATCACCAACTTTAAATTTAGTTACATTCTTTCCTATTCTTGAAACAATACCAGAACATTCAAATCCCAATTCAGGTTTACTGAAATCACCTTCATGATTAATTAATAATGGTGGTACTAAATTTCTATAGATTAAATTATCCTTGAAATTAATACCAGATGCAGCAACTTGTACTTCAACTTCGTTATCTTTTAAATTTGATTGTTTTGCTTCAAATTGATAATGTAAATTTTGATTTAATCTAGCAACTAATGAATCTTCTTTATCATCTAAATATGATGTTGATGGATAAGTTTGTTTAACACGTTTAACTTTACCAATTCTTTCAAAATAAGTTTCATTACCATTTCTAATTACATATTCTCTTTGAATGTGTTTTGTTGGATCAATTAATTCTTTACCAAGGTATAACCATGAGGATGGAGCAGTATAAAAATTATCATCAAAATCAAATGAATATAAATTTAATATATCACTAAATTCTGAAAAGTATCTAAAACTACCAATTAATGAAGCTGCTAATGGGTTTAATGATTCTTTAACTGCCATTCTAGTTGCTAATATAAATGGACACCCAATTTTATTCTTTAGCAAATATTGAGCAACTCTAATATAATCGTAATTGATTTGTTTATAATTTCCCAATGTCAATTCATTTATTGATGAAACGAAAACAATCATTGACTTTTCAGTTGGTGGTGTTGTAGAAACGTGTTGTTCAAATTCTTCAAATGTAATAATTCTATATACATCTGTACCTTGTTCATTAATATCCATAGTTGATTGTTGATGAGATTCTTCATTCATACCTGGTAATTGATCACCAATAACAATAAATTGGTCGTATTGACTTGCCAATTCTGTTACTATTCCATTTGTTATTTTTTCCATTAATTTTGACTTTTGAACTTGAATTACTTTTGGTTCAATGTTTGTTGTTGATAGTAATGAATTAAATTTATTATCAATTATTAATAATTTATTCCAATCATGATCTGCTTGTTGGTTACCAATACCAAAATTATCAAAAACTAACCATTGTTCATAAATTTCATAATCTTGATTAACTGGTTGAAATTTGGTGTCAACTATTATAAAGTGACCATTTGGATATAAAATTGAATCAATAGATTTAATTGATTCATTTAAATTTGAAATATTTGATAAATTGGTTAAAACCACTATGTCATAATATGATGGATTGAAATTTTGATCTAAAAATGATTCATTTAAATTTAATGGTTTGAAAACAATTGTAATTTTTGAATCTGAAATTAAATTGACCAACTTTTCTTTAACTAAATTTGGAATTAATTCATCACCATCGTCTTGGTTACTACCGCCCAATGTAAATGTAAATTCAATTTCAATTTGATAACTATTTTCAAATTCAATTAATAATTGATTAATTTTATCAATGACCATTTCAGATAGATAACCAAATCCTGAATTGATTTCCAATATTCTAAATAATACTTTTTCATTTACAATTGGTTTAATTAATGTTGAAATTGTATTTGATATCAATTCATATTGTTTAATATCCATTTTAATAACCAATGTTTCTGTGACTTTATTTGATTCTTCCAATTCATTTGTTACAGAATATGGTGTTACAATTAAATTTGAAATAGATTTGATAATATCCGATTGTTGTTTTGATAATACTGGTGCCAATTTTGATAGATTACCAAAGTCGATTAATTCTAAATTGTTTTTTAATATTTGGAAAATTGTTTTTGATAAATTTCTTTTACCATTATTTTCAATTGAAATTTCTTTACTTGCTGCACTTGCCAATACCATATCATCAACTGATGCAACACCACCATTAACCAATATACTATTATCATCAATACCATCATTATCATCATCATTATCAACAATAAAACAATATGTTTCAGTTAAATAATCCAATGTTTGTGATTTAACTTCCATTCTTGTAATTGCATTATTGTTTTTCTTGAATATTGAAAATAAACAAGTTGCCAATGCTTTTTTGAGTAATTGTGATTGTTTTACAGTTGTTGCTACAACCAATTCATTGAATTTATCAGTCAATGTCAATGGAGATGGTAATTGTGAATCTTTTGATTGATAACAAACTTTATATAAATTATCATTTGGACTTTCGATTGTAAATAGATTCTTGTAAGAAGTTAATTGAACGTAAACTACAAATGGCGAAAAGAATAATACAGTTCCATCTTGAAGCATTGTTACAATTGAAACATAATATGATCCACTCTTTGATTCTTTTACTTGTGTAAATGTATAAACAAATTCATGTTTTTCACGTTCAGCTGCTGATCTTGGCATATTTTTTGAATAAAATTGTAAATTTTCAATACTTGAAAATACCATTGGTTGTTGATTATCTTTTATAATTGCAAGTGGTTGAAATCCTGAATCAATAATACAAAGATTTAAAAATGATTGATTATCATATGATGACAGTGTTGATAATGGTACTTTGGCAAATGAGCAATTGGTACCATAACTAACTTCTTCAATACTTTGAAATTTACCTTCAAATGTTAATTGTGCTTTATATTTTATTGCTTCATATAGTTCTTTTCTTTTAATGGTAACAAGATTACATTTTTGCTTTAATTTGGCAATATCCATTTTCTTGACAACATCATGATTTAATTTTGTAGTTGATATTCTACCATAACATGAAAGTGTCCATTTATCTGCTGATTGCTTATCTTTGTGATGAAATGAAACACGATATTCATTTTTACCACTTGGTATTATACTTGTTGATAAATGAGTTTTAACTGATGGAATCAATAAAATTGGTGATTTGAATTCCAATGATTGAATTGTTACATCTTGATCTGGAAATGCTTTGAGTATACTATCAATATAACCACAACCTGGATAAATTACTCTATTTCTACTTGAATGACCTTTTAAAAATTGAAATGGTTCTTCTTTAATATCAATTAGTGATACATATGATCGGAATGGTTGTTTATCATTACGCATGCCTAATTGGTTAACTGCTGGTCCAGCTTTTATGTAATTTGAAATAGTTTGTGATTCACACCAATATGTACTATCATCCCATGAATATTTAAATAAAACATCTGATAAATATTTATAATTTGTTTGTTGTTCCAATGGTTTAGCTTGAGTTGAACAATTAAAGTTTACGTTGTATCCTTTACAATATAATTGAGAAATACTAGTTTGAATTTCCAATACTTGATCTTTACTCTTTTTATTCAATGATGATAAAACTGATATAGTTTGATCTTCACTATAAAAATAATTTGAATCCTGTGGTATCATCTCTTTAACATAACTACCCAATACTGGTGATGGTGAAATTTCTAAAAATATAACCGCACAACCAAGATCTTGTTTTTCAATATAATTGAAAATGTTTTTAATTGCTCCATCAAATAATACTGGTTTTCTTAAATTTTCATAAATGTAATTTGAATTAAATGTGGTATTATTTGTTATTGATGCGTCATCTGGTTGTTGCTCACCTTGATTAAATAAATTTGAAGTAACTGTTGAAAAATTTGGAATATTTGATTTTAAAGATTTGATATCTTTTAATTTGTTTAATATTTCATCTTTTAATACTTCTTGTGATGATGAATGGAATGATGATTGTGTACCCAAGAATGCCGAGAATATTTGACTTGATTTTAATGTTGTTTGTATTTCAGTCAATTCAGATTCTTTACCAGATATTACAATTGATGTTGATGAATTGTAACAACTAATTTCAATAGATGGATATACTAAACCAAATTGTTTATTAAATTGTTGTTCATTTAATGCAATTGCTAACATTCTACCACTACCAATTGTTTGTTGTTGTAATGTAGAACGATGATAAATGATTAAACAAGCAGTTTCCAAATTAATCATACCAGAACAAACTGCTGATGTAATTTCACCTAATGAATGACCAACTGAAATTGATGGTACAACACCCCAATGTTTATATAACTCTACCAATGCAATTTGAATCATAAATACAGATGGTTGTGCTAAAAATGGTTCATTAATTAAAATGGTATCATCATCCGCTAGTGAATTTAATTTACCTAAAATTGAATAACCAAAATGTTTGGATAATAACGAATCTACTTGGTCAACTGATTGTTTGAATATTGGTTCGTTATCATAAAGTTGAATAAACATTTTTGACCATTGTGGACCTTGACCAGGGAATACAAATACCAACTGTGGATTCTTATTACAATCTTTAATAATATTACCAGATCTATTTGTATTGGTTGTTACAATTGATTGGTTACTAACTTCACTCCAATTACTTGCAATAATGACTGATCTTTGAGTTAATTTGTGTGTTTTTGAATTTAATTGATATTTAACGAAATCTTTAAATTCAACAGTTTCTGAAAATTGTTGATTTGAATTTATCAACTTTTCTTTATATGTTTCTAATGATACTTTGGAATTTGCTGAAATTGGTATTAAAAACTTTTGGTTGTTCACCACTACTGTTGGAGTTGATGTTGGTGGTTGTGGTTTAATATATTCAGTCATAATTAAACAAGCATTACTACCAGTTATACCAAATGAATTGATTGCAATTGATACTTTTTTATCAGTTGGAAATGGAGTATTCTCTGTACAAACTTTAATTTTCCATTCATCAAATTTAATATTTGGATTTGGTTTATCAAAATTAATATTCTTTACAAATTGACGATGTTTAAACATTAATGCAACTTTAGCTAATGATGCAACACCACTTGCTGGTTCTAAATGTCCAATATTTGTTTTAATTGATCCAATTAATAATGGTGTTTTTCTTGATGATTTAAATACACTTGATACTCCTTCACATTCAATTGGATCTGGTAATAATAAAAAAATATAATATTAGAAATCGTGGTATAGTATAGTGATCAATAATTATATATATACTCTACATACCACCAATTTGAGTACTAGTACCATGTAATTCAAAGAAATCAATATCACCATAATTAACTGGAGTACTATTTGCAGTATACTTGTTACAAGTTTCGAATGCATTTACGATATTATTTGCTTGTGATTGACAAGAAGGAGCAAAGAAATTACCTTTATTTAAATTACCATCTACATTACTACTACTACCTTTAATAACTGTATAAATTTGATCACCATCTTGAATTGCTTTTGACATTTTCTTTAAAATAATTGACACCACACCCTTTAATAATTATAGTTACGTTAATACACTTACATATATGTATTACAGTGATATATTTTTTACATTAATATGTATTACTTACTTCAGCACGAACAAAACCATTTGCATCTTGATCAAATGCTTTGCTTTTACCAGTTTTACTTGTTACATTAATTGATTCAAATGATCTTGATGTATGTGGACTCATAATTAAATTACAACCACCAACAATTGAATAGTCTGATTCACCACTAATAATTGATTTATATCCAAGATGAACAGCATTTAATGAACTTGAACATGCTGTATCAATTGTTAAACTAAAAGTAATTGATTAAAAATATTAATAAGTAAACAATGTTTAAAAATTTCATGTTGTGCATATTGTGGTGTTTAATTACCTTGTGCCTCTGAAATCATAACAATATGAAATTCTATTTGAAACACCACTCATATTTGAATTAAAAATGTTCATTGGTACTTCCTCTAAATCTATATTAATTGTTGCGTAATCTAATGAACTTGCTCCAACATAAACTGATGTATTTGAACCTCTTAATTTAAATGGATCAATATTTGCATCTTCAAATGCTGCATATACATAATAATAAAATTAGTAATTTGTTTTAATAATCAACCATTAGGTTATGTCAAATTACCTTCCCAAGTACACTTTAATAAAAGTTTTTGTTGAGGATCAATTTGTTTACTGTCAATTGGTAAAATACCAAAAAACAATGGGTCAAATGACATCCATTCATCTAGTTCCTATGGTAATTAAATTATATAAGTATATTCATGTTAGTGTTTTATTATATTAATTGTAAAGGGGTTGTAACATGTGATTACATGTGCAATGATGATATAACATACAATTAAACCAGCATATTTACTTGAGATTTCACCCATATCAGCAAATGTATCACTCCATCTTTCAGTTGTTTCAACTAGTGTCATGTGATAGTGATGGTGGTGTTTCAAAATTTTAAATATTAATATACGCTCCAAAATAAATTAATTTAAATAAGTAAAGAATATACACCTGCCTATACCATCAAAACCAGCTAATAAATTATCCCATAATTCAGAAGGTTTATTTGAATTACCAGGTAATCTTAATCCAATACCAATGACAGCTACATCATTATCACCATATTTAATATTTTGATGATCCATAGATATATGTATAAAAAACGATTTATTTATTTATTTATTTGTATATACTCTTTTATTATTACAATTACTATTACTATTATTATAATAT
>JABXES010015432.1:0-29689 GCA_013375695.1 Dictyostelium brefeldianum | reverse complement strand
GTGGGCAGCGTCAGTTGTGTTTATGAGACAGCTAATATTCTTGTTAAAAGATTTATATGAAAATTATCAACGTGATAGTCACTTGATATTGGAAGAATGTTTTTTAAAACAAATACTACTATTATTATAATATTATGGTTTTTATAAAAGAAAAAGAAAATAAAACCCATTCTTTATCATCATCGTCTTAGATACAAAAGAAAATAAACAATTTACAAAAAGTAAAAAGAATCTTCACTCTAACGCACTATACATGTTTTTCTTTGTGTTTAAAATATAATGGGGAATTATAATAATAAAGATGATTATATTTGCAAGCTTCTAATTATGTTTTGTCAATATCATCTTTGTTTTATTTATTAAAATTGTGACATTGTCTCGCCATTTTCGTGATTGAAAAATAATTGCAAAAAAAAATCATTTTTCAATTTAAAAACGCAAATATCACAAAGATATTTTTTAATGTCTTTGATGCTTTTTTTTTATAAATCCTCATTATTGATATGTTTTAATAAATATAAAAAAACAACCTACAAAATTATTTTAAATTAAAAAAAAATTAATTAAGTTCAAAAAAAATAAATAATTTTGTAAATTGAACTTCGTTATTGAAACACATGCAATACCTTCATTTTTATAAATAAAAATAATAAATAATGTTTTTTTTTGTTTTTTTTAATTTAATTTTTACATTACATATAAAACTTTAATATTTTCGTCATTGACAAACTTAAACATTGACAATGACGAAAATATTAAAGTTTTATATGTAATGTAAAAATTAAATTAAATTACCAATAACAAACTTAAACAATCACAATAACAACAATAATAATAAAGAATTTGAAATAATATTTGGAAAGTAATAAATATATATTCAAAAATATATTTCATTTTATCGAAAGGTGGGAATGGGAATATAAAAATCATTATGAAATTGGTAATGCAAATTATAGAGCTAAATTTAAGAATATTCGCTGGAATGGAATAAATAAACAATATCAATTATTAAAATTAAATTACAACATTGTGAAAGTTAATAAAATCAAATTCAACAGTGCACACTGGTAGTACTGGTGGTAGTGATAATGTTGGTATTGGTAGGTTAGTTAGTAATAAAAATGAGCCAATACAACAAGAATTGGAAAATAAAACATTAATATTATCAGAGATATTACCATTAATATTAAATAACAAGAAATTAGAAATTGCATATATGAATTAATTAATTTAATTGGGATGTCATGAAGAATAATAATATAGTGGCATTACAAATATTATTAAACGAACCATATTCATATCAAATCTATCCATCAGATTTTGAAAATTCATCTCCACCATTATCAATAATCCGACATTGTATATCAACATTTAGTATCAATTCATTATCTTTTTTATTATCAAATAAAAGAATGTTGATTATTTAATTTTTAAAATATCATTGGTAATATTAAAGTCGACTAGTAGAAATAATGTTGGGTGATGTATTCAAATGTGCAATTGAAACATGTGATACCGATACATTAAATTGGTTTGTAAAATATGACGGTTCAAATAGTTCAAATCAAACTGGTAATTATTCATTCTTTGAAGCACATATACATGGAATTACATCACAACCAATTGGTAGTATAATCAAATTACTCAATTTCTTTGAAACAATGAATTATGATTGTTTTACTGAAAAATCATTTATGAATTTAATTGAATCGTTACGTTCAAATACAAGTACTGGTAAAGTTTGGATGAAATTAATCAACTACCACTACCATTACCATTTAATAAATTTAAAATTAAATGTAGAAGAATTTATATTATTAATAAAACTAGATGTACCAAAAAAAATGCAATTAATTTTAAATAACTCTTCTCCAATTTCAATGATAGAATTTACAAATCATTGGTTCAATTCTATGACTATATAATTAGTTATTATATATATATAAATATAAATATACCAAATGTAAAGTATCATTCTTTGGTAGTTCAATTCATGAACTGAAATTATATTAAATCATTTAAATCAAGAAATCATCAAACAATGTGAAAATATTAATATTGAAATGTATTCAAAGCTTACAAATTTCTTTTTCAAGCATTTAATTTCAACAAAGTATGTTATAAAATTATTTTATATCTGGTAATATAATTAGTACAAATAAATTAAATGTAAAATTAAAATTTGATCCAGATGTTTCAACAAGTAAAAATTTAAATAAATTCAATATAGTATTACATGAATTATTGTCAAAGAACTTCAAACATACAGAATTACCAAATTATTTCACTGTTACAGAATCAATGATTGACATTGGTTATTTAAAATATATCAAAATTTACATGCAAATCACTTGGGATCTAACGATAATAACAGTAACAATAATATAATTTTATCAAAGTAAAATAAAATAAAAAAAGACATATTTATTATATAATCCTTCATGTATTTGTATACGTGTGTATTAAAACACATAAATTGCAACATCAACATTGATTTTTTTTTAATTTTTTTTTTTTTTTTAAATTTTTTTTTTTTTCATTTTTTTTAATATACTTTTATTTTTACTTCACCCAACCATCTATATTACATTTTTTATAGTTTATATAGTTTTTAATAATAAAAAAAGGATTATATAATAATATAAAAAAAGATGTCATTATCACAATCAGGATCAATTGAAAAACCATGTTCAATTTTAATAAATTATGATAAAGGTGATCCACCACAAGTAAATGAATTTAAACAAAATTTTGAACATGGTACAACCGAACAAAAGATTGAAACATTGAAAAAGGTTATTTTATATACAATTAATGGTGAACCAATTCCACAATTATTAATGCCAATCATTCTCTATGTTATGCCATCAAATGATCATACCGTTAAAAAATTATTATTAATCTATTGGGAAGTTATTGAAAAAACTCATCTTGGCAAATTAAAATCTGAAATGATTTTGGTATGGTACGTAATTCATTTGTTCACAAATAATATAATAAATTTATATGTTTACTAATATTTATTTATTTTGTAACATTTGGGATTAACTATAGTAATTCATTATTAAATGATTTAAATCATCCAAATGAATTTGTACGTGGTAGTACACTTAGATTTTTATGTAAATTAAGAGAAGCTGAAGTATTGGAACCATTAGTACCATCTGTTCGTTCAAATCTTGAAAATAGACATGCATATTGTAGAAGAAATGCTGTATTGGCAATTTATAACATTTATAGTCATTTCGATTATTTAATTCCAGATGCACCTGAATTAATTTATAATTTCTTATTAAGTGTATGTTAAATAACATAGTCAATAGTTATTGTTTTTATCAATAATAAAAACTTATATACTAATGCTTTCAATTATTCCGTCATACAGGAAAAAGATGCATCATGTAAAAGAAATGCATTTATTATGTTATTTAATTGTGCACCAGAAAAAGCTGTTGAATATTTATCATCAGTATTGGATGAAGTTCCAACATTTGGTGATATGTTACAATTTATTGTTGTCGAATTAATTAGAAAAGTTTGTAAAACTTCACCATCTGAAAGAGTACGTAAACAACACAACAATATATAGGGTTAATCAATATTCATACACACATATACTAATATATTTATACTACAATTTATTTTTTAGTCAAAATATATTAAATGTATTTTTACATTATTAAATTCATCATCACCAGCAGTAAAATATGAAAGTGCCGGTACATTATTATCATTATCATCAGCACCAACAGCAGTACGTGGAGCAGCAAGTGCATACATTGATTTATTATGTAATGAAAGTGATAACAATGTTAAAATGATTGTATTGGATAAATTGATTGACATTAAAAAGAATCATAGTAAAATTATGGAAGAATTGGTTATGGATATTCTTAGAGCATTATCATCACCAAACATTGATATCTGTAAAAAGGTATTAAACATTGTATTGGATTCCGTTACACCAAAGAACATTGATGAAATCATTATGTTTTTAAAGAAAGAAATCAACAAAACTCAATCCAAAGAATTTGATAAAGGTTTGGAATATCGTCATCTTCTCATTAGAACTATTCATGTTTCATCATTGAAATATCCAGAAGTACTATGTAATGTTGTACCATTACTCATGGAATATTTGGGTGACAGTTATCTTCCATCTGCAGTTGATGTTGTCATATTTTTACGTGAAGTCGTTGAAACATATCCAACCCTCAGAGAATTAATCATTAAAAAGTTGATTGAAAATTTATCAACTATTAAAGTTTCCAAAGTTTATCGTGTTGCAGTTTGGGTGATTTCAGAGTACGTCACAAACTTGGATGATCTTTTCTACGCAATGACATCTGTATCCAATGATCTTGAAGATTTATTTAAACCAAAACCAGTTGAAGAAGTTCAAATGGAAACAAAAGCAAAAGCTCGTGTTGAAAAATTATCAATTCATAAATTAATCTCTGATGGTGATTGGTATTTGGCTTCATGCATTTCCTCCTCATTGACAAAATTATATTTTAGAGCAGCACAATTGGAAATCAGTGATGCAGATGATAATAAATTGAAAGCACAAGTAATGATGATTATATCTGTACTTGTTAATCTTAGTAAAGCAAATCAAGTTTCAACATCGAAATCAGCATACGAAAGAATGTTATCTTGTATTCAAGTGCTCATAAATTCAAATGATTTAGTTAGAAAGATATGGTTGGAAGATTGTCGTCAATCATTCACAAATTATCTCAAGTATCTCTTGATCAAACAAAATGAAAATAAGAAAAAGACAGAAAAAGAAGTAGTTGTAAAAGCAAATAATATTATAAACATTAGACAATTGAAATCAAAGAGAGCATTTGGTCCAGTTGATACAGAAGATGATTTACTCAAAGCAGTTGGTAACACTAATGATTTGAATAAAGATCAAAATGAATACTCTAAAATTTCACAACTCTCTGGTTTTTCCGATCCAATTTACGTTGAAGCATACGTTAGAGTTCATCAATACGATATTGTTTTGGATATCTCTGTTTTCAATCAAACCAATGATACTCTTCAAAATGTTACATTGGAATTGGTTACGTTGGGTGATTTGAAAATTTGTGAACGTGTTGCTCCATTTACAATGGGTCCACGTGAAAAAACCAATTGTAAAGCTTCAATCAAAGTTAGTTCAACTGATAATGGTGTAATTATGGGTACAGTCGCATTTGATATTGCAGGTTCAGTTAGTAGTATGTCTGATAAAAATTGTGTTATCCTTAATGAACTCCACATTGATGTCATTGATTATATCCTTCCAGCCAATCATCAATACACTGATGTACTCTTTAGAAATCATTGGTTAGAATTTGAATGGGAAAATAAAATTCCAGTAAACACAAATATCACTGATCTAGTTAAATACGTTCATCACATTAGCAAAGTTACAAATATGGGTATTCTCACTCCAGAAGTTCATCTTTCAAATGAAACTGGTATACTCTCTGCTAATCTTTGTGCTAAAAGTGTATTTGGTGAAGATGCTCTCGCTAATATTTGTATTGAAAAACAAAATGATGGTAAAATTTCTGGTTACATTCGTATTCGTGCTAAAGTTCAATCAATTGCTGTTACTTTGGGCGAAAAAATTGGTAATACTATGAGAATTTAAATTATTATAAAAATAAAAATATAAACAAACACTACTACTATAAAATAAACAAATAAAATAAATAAATAATAATGTTACAAAAAAAAGTATAATCTTCTTGTGATCAAAATACTGTTTAAAGAAAGGTTATAACTGTCTTGAAATTTAAAAACAGCATGTAAATTTCAAAAAATAAAAATATCTTATTTTTTTTGCTGTGTTGTTTGAATCTAAAGATCTATTTTAATCATTTTCTAATAATATTTCCCACATTTTTTTTTTTTAAAATTGTAGTTTGGCTAATCACCAAAATTAAATAACAATTTAATTATAATGAAAAAAAACAACAAAAACACTTCTTTCACAAAAAAATAAATATAATAATAATGTATTAAATATTAAAAAAAAATGACACAACAACCTTTACAACAATTAAGTGATCCACGTAGTTATGAACAAGATCGTATATTTGCTGGAAATAATCCTTCAGCATTTTGGGATCAAGTTGCAACAAAATATATTCATTGGTAAGTTTTTTTTAAATAATCGATCAATCATATGATCTTCATCATTTGAAATATAATATTAATTATAAAAATTATTTATTCTTTACAGGGATAAAAAATATGAATCAATTTATAATCAAGAAAATTTAAAATATCCGGAATGGTTTAAAGGTGGATTATTAAATACATGTTATAATGTATTAGATTTAAATGTAAAGAATCCATTAAAAAAAGATAAATATGCAATAATCTATGAATGTCCATATTTAAATGAAACAATTTCATTAACATATGGACAATTACTGGAAAAAGTCTTTGTATTTTCAAGAGTATTATTAAATTTAAATATTTCAAAAGGTGATATAGTTATAATTCATTTGCCAAATTTAATTCAGAGTATAATTGCAATGTTATCATGTTCAAGAATTGGCGCTGTTATATGTACATTACATGAATGTTTTAATGTTGTTGGTTTTACTGAAAAAGTTAATTTATTAAAACCAAAATTAATAATTTCTTCAAATTATGGTATTCACAATGAAAAATCGGTATCCTATTTATCAGTTTTAAAAAAAGTATTGGAATCATCAAACCATAAACCAGAAAGTGTATTATTATATAAGAGAAATGATGTAGTTGTTGATGAAGCAGCCATTAAAGATCAATTTACAGAAAATGATTTTTCAAATTTATTTGATTGGGATGTTCAATTTTTAAAATCAAAATCAAATCCATATCATGAATATATACCAGTTGAATCAAACCATCCATTGTATATAGTATTCTCTAGTGGTACTTCAAATGGTGATCCAAAACCAAGTATTAAAACAAATGGTCCAGATTTAGTAGGAATGAGTTACATTGCAAGTTCTTCATTAAATACAAATAATGGTAGTATAATGTTATCATTATCATTAATAGGATTTGAATCATTTCAAGCATCCATTTATTCAACATTATTAGGTGGTAATACATTGGTATTTCAAGAAGGTATTGATAGCCCACAAACATTTTTAAAGCATGGTTGGAAATTGGTTGAAAAAAATAAAATATCAAAATTTAGAATACCAATAAAAATCATTAAACAAATGATTAAATTGGATAAAGATGGTAAAGAAGCAAAGAAATATGATTTATCAAGTTTGGATTTTATTTCTCTATCAGATGACGTTTGTGATCAATCAATAATTGATTATATAGAAAAGAAAATTGGTGTTTTATGTATAGTATTATATGGTCAATCTCAATTTGTTTATTTTACACTTTCATCTGGTGTTAAAAATGATAAAAACAATCTTAAAAAATATGGGAAACCACCTTCATTTATCAAAGTGTCTATTTTATCAGAGGCTGGTAAAGAAATAACTAAAGATGGAGAGACTGGTGAATTATGTTTGAAAACTCCATTACCACCCGGTTTTGCAATATCTTATTATAATGATAATAAAGGATTTGAAAAACTATTTCAAAAATATCCAGGTTATTTAAATACAGGTGATATTGCAATTAAAGAAAATGGTCGTTATGGTATTATTTCAAGAGTTGATGATTTAATATTAATAAATGGATTACCAAAACCAATTGCATTATCAAAAATTGATTCTTCAATTTTTAAACATGACAAAATAATAGATTGTTGTTCAATATATTTAAAAAATGAAAATAATTTAATTGGTATTTTAGTTTTAAAAGATAATGGTTGTGTATCATCATCATGTGAACAATTAAAAAATGAAATTAATACAATGTTGGCAAATGATATCTCACCAAAATTACAAGTGAATTCAATTTTAATAATATCAAGTTTACCAAGAACTTCAAGTGGAAAGTTAGTTAGAAATATGATAACAAATTTACTTTATGACAAGGATTTCATGATTCCTAAATCATTTAGTGATGTTAATCTACTAAATGAAATTTTATTTAATTTTAAACAACAACAATAAAAGCTTCTTTAATAAAATAATAATAAAATTTAATTTTAAAACAATCACTAGAATGATTTTCAAATTTTGATATTATTTTTTTATATTCAAAATCTTGTTCAGCAAATAAATGGTGAAATAAAATATAGAGCAACTTTAACTATAAATAATAAAATAAATCGAAATGTATTAGAGTATGAAAATAATGATATTCCTGTAATTCTTTTGCTAAACTAGATTTTGAGTAATGATTATACAACCTTGTTCTGGAATTTTGTCTTCTTTGTTGTTTTTTGTTTTAATTTTAGAAACTAATACCTTTTTTGCAAAGACATTAATAATAAAATTGGTAAAAATGAATCTTTTTTGATAAATTGTTTTTTCATCCTAGAATATCAGGATTTGCTTCAAATGCTAATAAAAAATTTATTAAAATCAAAGAGTGTTGGGTACTCAAAATTGTTTAACAAATCAATCATCAAACATTCCATAGGGGATTATAGTTTGTTTTTTTTGTTAAAATATGATTTTATAATAATTTTTAGTTATTTTTTTATTTTTTTTATTATCAAAGAAAAAAATTTGAATCTATTGATCTTTAATATCTGACAAAATATATGTTTAAACATTTTTATTTTTTTAAATCATATGATATTATTGTTTTTTAAATAAATCTACTGTGTATTCTATTGCTAGTGTATTATAATAATAAATATCGTTGGAATCTGCAAACCTATAAAAACCAAGCATGTGAGGTCCTGTAAAACTACCACGTAACTTGTCATAAATATCTAATGATAAATAATTATATATAATGAATTGTCAGTTTAAATCAATAATAAATTAGATATTTAATACTACATACCACCAATTGAAACTTTTACAGATACATCTAATCTTTTCGAATTATCTTCTCTCCCAAGATAAATTGAAAGATAACCTTGATCATCATGCTCCAATCCATTTGGATAAATAAACCATTTGAAACTATCCAAACCAACCTTAAATTGCTCAATAATTGCCTCTCCGTTTTTCATATTATTACATCTTTGTTTCCAATTTCTAATTAAAATTGTTCCAGAACGATTTGTTATACCATCAAGAATCATTTCATTAGCAAGCAATAGATAATTAAACTTTTCCTCTAATTCTTTAAATTTAAATTCTAAATCTTTGACAGTATCTTGTGAATCTTTTAACTTTTTATCCATATCTTTATTTCTTTCCTTTTGTATCGTTTTTGATTCTTTAATTTCATTTTTAAGTTGTGCTATCTTTTTCTCTAAATTTTTGTTTTCCTCTTCCAAGTTTAATATAATTTTGTTGGCGCTACCACTACCACTACCACCATCGTTTTTATTTGATTGTATACAATTTTGAGTTCCCAAATGATATTTTAAATCATTTCTTTTTAGCTTGTTTCCACAATTTGCTGGACAATAAACTTCAAAGTATTCGCATTCACTATTATGAATATCGTTGGACGTATGTTTATAATATTTACAGAATCCATTTGTTTTACAAGATACCAATAAATAACCACATTCATTTTTCATATGATGTACTAAATCACCAATTGGAATATCTGTTCTTTTACAACCACCATCTGATTTAAAAATTGAATAACCACCATTACTGTTTGATTCTGTACCATTATTTAAACATTTAACTTTTTGTTTTAATATTTCTTTTTCCAAATATAAATTCTTTGATAATTCTTTAAAACTATTGATTTTTAATCTACAAGTGTGACATTCTTTTTTATCTGATAATATTTTTAACCAACTGTTGATATTGTAAAATATTAATATTTTATCCATTGATAAAGGTACAATAAATAGAATGATAAAATAGATATTGAGTGATACACTACCAATTCTTACAAGAAGTGTGACCAAGGGAACACTGATAGTTATCATACAACACATTTGAGCATATTACACAATTAAAATCATCATTCTCTAATTCAATTTTACCTTTATAACATAATTCGCCCAATGTGATATCACTATTTTGTATATATGACATTTTATAGTTTTAACGGGTAATGAGATAATATATAACTATAAAAACTGTAATGAAAAATTAAGATACCAAAAAAAAAAAAAAAATCCAATAAATTTGTCAGCTAGTTAGTTTATTTATGATAAATTTCGGTAAAATAAAAAAACATAATTTGTATTTTTGTAATTTTTGTTTTACATTTTAATTTTATATGTATATTTTTCCAAATATTTATAATAATCCCTTTAATTAAAGTGAACAAATCATATGAATTTATATAAAATTGAATTTTATACTTTTCCATACTAAACATATTAGCAAAACAATTTTTTTTCAATGAAAATAAAATCCAAATGATCTTTGCTAAACATTCAAAGTTTGAATATCTTTTTGAAAATACTCAGTTAATAAAAAACAAAAAATATTTAAAATAAATCACTAATTTACCTATAAATTGGTGTTTGTTTTATAAGATAATTTTTTATATTTTTTAAAATTATTTTTTTCATTTTTAAAAACAATTTCAAAAAATATAAATAATTTTGTTTTTAGAGTATTATTCGATATAATTTATTAAAATTTTGTTTATTCAAACTTTATTTTATTTTTTTATTTTTATATTAATCTCAAATTGTATAATATGTCACTAGGGTTTGATTATTTTCATTTTTTATTTTTTATCATTCAATTTTAATATATTTGTACAACCATCTTTAGATTAATTTCGGCGTTATCAAATATAATTATTGTGATAAACAATTTCCATAATTAATTAGGAAATTATTAATATTGATCAGGAGGGTGTGGTTCTAGAGATTTTGATTAAAAATCTTTAAATATCAAAACTTTTTTTAAAAAATATTTAAAAAATTCAAATGACTTTCTAATATTTTTGGTATGGATAAGTATTAAATTCAATTTTACATATCATGATCTATTTAATTTAATCGGATTATTATGAAAAATATACATATAAAATTAATATGTAAAACAAAAATTACAAAAAATACAAATTTTTGTTTTTTGTTTTTTTGTTTTGCCAAAATTTATCAAAAAAAAAAAGGAATAATAATTATATATTATAATAAATATAGTAAATTTAATATAATAAATATTTTTTTTTAATTTTTTTTATTTATTTTGAATTCTTTGTTATTTGTTTTTTTGCATATATATATATAGTTGAGCAGTATCATATATTATTATTTATTATTTATTATTTATTTAACTTTCAATATTATTATGACTACGAACATTTGCACCACTCATTTCTTCCATTTCTCTTGAAGAATCATCTGATGAATCAATATTATCCTTATTATTTTTGTTATTACGATTATTATTATTATTGTTATTATTATTACCAGCATTTTGTTCTTGATCAATATTATTATTATTATTATTGTTACCACCATTTCTACTTGTAAACTTCTTATTAAATAATTCTTTAATTCTATTTAAAAATTTAGAATAACCAGCGAAAAATACAATTAAAAATGAAATTATTATTCCCCACCCAACCAATAATAAAATCAAAGGTAAAACGGGTTTTGGTTTTGTTTCATCATGTTCAGGATAATACATTCTATGAGCTATAACCAATACGATTGAAGCCCAAGCTGAAAGACTAAAAAATATAGTTCTTAAACGATTAACCCATGGTAAAAGACATGGCTGGAACCAAACATTTAGCACTAAAAAGAAAAAGTTTATAATTACCACTGTTGATAGATAAATTTCGTATTGTTTATTACCAAAACTAACACAGAGGGCACCCAACAAGAATTTACCTTGCAACATTACAAAAACAACTTTTGGTTTAAATTTGATATCGGAAATATTTTGAGTTTGTGATTGAGCAAATGATGCAGCTGGATAATAAATAATTAGGGCAATCATTGTACAAACTAAAAATGCAATATGACGACCTTCTAAACATACAATATCTGTATTTGCATCCAATGTTGGTTGAAATGATGACGATGATGCTAATGATAGCGATGATGAATTTGATAATGATGATGATGAAGTGACATCTGCGCTATCACTTCTTGAAAATGTACAACTTGTTCCAGTTAACATCATTGTAATAACTGGGAAATATAATGTATTTACAAGGAACCATAATACTGAATAAATGTTATCTTGATAACGTTCAACAACACCAGCAGCAGAATCTGCTCCTTTCTTAATACCATACATATAAATGAGAATACGAATTGCAATTACGAAAATGTATGGAGAGAATGCAACTACAAACATTACCCAATATGCCACTTCGAATCCTGACCCCTTTGGATATGGTGTTGCTGTATAATTAAAGTATCTAAATATATAGGATCCAACGTATGGTCCAAATTTATCATTGAATGAAAATGAACAAATTTGAACAAACTCGACAAACAATCCTGCCATTGCCACTATATTTGTGAAATTCCAACGTACATCTGTATGCTGTGGTGTTTCCCATGCTTCCCTTGATGCTCCCAAATAATATGTACAACATAAACAAAAGAATAGTAACACTATAAATGTTGCAAATGTTGCAAAAAATATATATCCTCTTGTTTGTGCTGTCACTCCCTTGATCAATGTACTAACTAAACAACATACCACTGCTGCTATAATCGCCGTTATAAAACAAAATGCTCCTAATAAATGAAATGGACTACTTCTTGTTGGTCCTTTAACTGATTCAATTTCATCTTCTTCATCTTCCTCAACTACAATTGTTTTTTCTTTTGTCATTATTTATATATATGTGCTGTGTATATTTGTGTGTGTTTTTATATATATTTCCAACACTTTCCAAATTTGTTAAAAACCAATGTTGTTCTTGATTCTTCTTTTTTCCTATGTTTCTTTCTTTTTCTTCTTCTTCTTTTAAAATTACAACTATATTATTATTTATATTTATTAATATTACTATTATTATTCACTGATCAGTTATTTTCTTTTTTTAATAAAAAAAAAAATAAAGGCTGACTGTGTGTTTGTGTTTATTTGTGTTTATATTTGTGTGAGTTGAGAGTTGATGATTTTATTTTTATATTTTTTTAATCCTATTACTGTGTTTATTTTTGTTTTTGTTTTTTTTTTTAAATTTTAAATTAGTACATGTTGTGTTATTTTTTGATCTGCTAAAAATTATTATTATTTTTATTATTTATGTAGAAAAACATTAATGTAAAAAACTATTTAATATAAAAGTCACAATTATAATTGATCAATTGTTTTTCATGAAAAAAAGTGTGGTGTGTTGAGGGGTAGGTAGTTTTTTTAATTTTTTAAAATAATTTTGTGATTTAAATTTATTATAATTAGTAGATCTACACACAACACACTCAAACACACACACATTGTACCACATTTATATAAATAATTATATAAAGTAAAAAAAGTTGAATGTTGTTTAAAAAATATCCCATCATATAAAACAAACGAACACAACACAACCCAACACACATACATTATAATTATCTATATCTATATCATTATTATTATTTCTATTTCTATTTCTATTTCTATTTCTATTTCTATTTCTTTTTTTTTTCTTTGTTTATGATTTTTAATTATATGTGTTGAACAAACTAGTTTTAATTATAAAAAAAATTTGATCAAATGGTTACATGAGGATTTTTAGTTGAAAAAAAAAAAAAATGGTTTTATGCGGTTGTGTTTCAGATTGGACAAGATATTTTTTAAAAAAAAAAAAAAAGTATGATTTTTAATTATTACATTCACACAAAGTGATTATACTAAAAGGTAGATTTGAAATGTGTATATTTTATAAAGACTTTAAAACTATAAACTTGATTTCCATTTAATAAATAAAATTACAGTGTGGTGTGTGTATGTTATATATATCAGATGTTTTATTATTATATATCTTTATTACTTCTTGATTTTGTTATTTTTGTATAATAAAGAAAAATGGAGTGTTGGATTTTCTTTTTTATTATTGTTGTTGTTTTTAAAATAAAAATAAAAAAAGATAATAACAAACAAAAATACAAAAATTATAATGCGATTGATTAAAATAACAACTTTTTGAAGTGGTTTGTGTGTGCGTTATTATTTAATTATTATGAGTGAGACAAACATGAATGAGGGTATTATGTACGACTTTAATTTTAGTTGAGTGAATTTAAATAGATGTGTGTACAGATAATTAATTGTGTGATTTTTATAAAAATATCTGTAAACGGGGGTTGTGTGTTTGTTTTTAAATATTAAAAATGTAAATTTTTTATAATTATCATCATTATTATAAATATTTGATGCAAATACCATTTATAATTGGGTTAAAACAATAAAATAAAATAAAATTAAACAACAAACAACAATAATATGTAAATAAAATTTAATAAATAATGTAGATTTGTGAAAATAAAAAGTAGTTTTGGTATTAAAATGTACAAATATATTTGAAATTGTATTATTGTACTTGAATGTACGTCTTCATATGTTGTCATATGTGAGTGGATGGATTAAATTAATTATATAATATTGTTACAAACACCCACTTTTTATTTTTATATTGTTGTGTAATCTATATTGATCCCAACTATATATGTGTATTATAATATATTTGACTATTTATCTGCTTTTCTATTATTACTACACTAAACAATAACAATAACAACAATCAAACACTATTATTATTATTTAAAACGAAAATAATATAATCCATTTTTAAAACTTACGTTTTTTTTTTTGATTTTATTATTTTTATTATTGATAAAACTACTACTTCTACTAATATTACAATTATAAATAAACCACACTGTGATATAAATAAATATTTATTCAAACAAAAAGCTTTCTGGTTTTATATTTTTTTTTTTCCAACTGTTGTGTCAAATGTAAAAAAAATTTGAAAAAAAAAAAAAATAAAAATAAAAAAGTCGGTTTTGATACAAACAATAATCAAAATATCACATTAAACAAAAAAAAAAAGTTATTTGTGGTTGTGTGATAAACAGATATACTATAATACAAACAATTAGCGATTAAATATTATTTGAGAATTGTGTAAATTTATTATTACCGCACCAAAGTGAATTCAACTGTTAACTGTTGGTTTGCAAAAGTGCCTTTCAATTTAATGAAAAATAATATTTGTTAAATTATTATTTTTGCTCTGAAAATATTCGAGTGCAAATATCTATCAAAAAAAAAAAAAAAAAAAAGAAAAAAAAAAAAAAAAAAAAAAAAAAAAAAAAAAAAAGGTGGATATTTATATAACGACGAAAATACATTTTTTCTTTCAAACACACAAAAAAAGTGCGTAAATTCAAATAACAATCCTACCCTGACACACTTTCAAAAAAAATATGAAAATTTTTTGATATTTAAAAATAATTATTTTTCAACTGCAAAAAATGTGATATCGTCACAGTGGCAACATTTTATTTCTTGTATGTAATTAACCATTTAATTAATTTGTTTAAAAATTGATCACATGATAGGGTTTTTCCGTAAATTGTATGTCTGTGTTGACATTTATTAATACCGGTGTACATACAACACATTCCGGTTAAAACACACCTATTTTTGTAATATGCATATTTTAAAATATTTGCATTTTGAAATTATAAAAATAAAAAAAATAAGTTTTGTAAAACAGCACACCAGACCAGGAAATATATGGCAACAAATAATAAAAATAAAAAATACAACAAATTTAAAAAATGGGTGGCCACTCAAAAATTCAATAACGTTATTGTAAAATTTTTCAAAGATCTGTTAATTTTACCTAAATTTTTAATAACGTTATTTTGAAAATTTAATATCTGGTAATTTTATCAAATTTTTTAATAACGTTATTGAATTGATTCTGAGTGTTCATATAAAAGCAGAAAAAATAACGTTATTATTTTCATTAAACCAAACGAACAACAACAATTTAAAAATGACATTTAATAATAATAACACTTTAAATAATTTAACATTGGATAGTAATTTTGTATATCCAAAAAATAGAAAAGAAATTGGTGAATGTATTTCACAATTCAAAAAATCATCAGATGTTCCAAAGACAAGAGAAGAAATCGTTGATTACATCAAATTAATTAAGAAACCATTCCTTGAAGAAAGAATGAAATTAAAATTAGAAAGACAATCAATTTCATCAGTTTCCAACACCACTGTTGGTAGAATTCCAAAGAATAGAGAAGAAATTGGTGAATGTATTAAACAATTTAAAGAATCATCAGGTACACCAAAGACAAGACAAGAAATTGTAGACTACATCAAATCAATTAAAAGACCATTCCGTGAAGAAAGAAAGAGATTAAGATTAGAAAGACAAGAATCTTCAACAACTTCTGTTCAATCAAACGTTGAACCAGTATCAACATCAGCTTCAAACACCACTACTGCTCTTAGAATTCCAAAGAATAGAGAAGAAATTGGTGAATGTATTAAACAATTTAAAGAATCATCAAGTACACCAAAAACTAGACAAGAAATTGTAGATCATATTCAATTAATTAAAAAACCATTCCGTGAAGAAAGAAATAATGAAAATAAATCAATTAAATCAAATCATCATCGTTATTACCAACGTGGTAATACCAATCAAAAATCACAAATTGAAAAGAGTCAAGATAAAATTCAAAAATTAACAAATAAGAAATTAAATTTACAAAACAAAATTGATTTAATTAATGTAAAAATTGAATTTTTAAGTAAATCCAATCAAAAAACATCAACATCAGCTGTAGATTCAAGTGATTCTACTTTAACCTCAAATTAAACATGTAAATTAATCAATCCCCTACTTTAAAAAAAAAAAAGAAAAAAAAAAAAAGAAAAACATAAACAAACAAAAACATAAAATATAAAATAATGCAAAAAAAAAAGAAAATAAAAAAAATAATAAATAAATCCTCTTTTCCGCCCCCCCCCCCTAAATATATAAAAATTGTGTTACTATTATTTGATTATTTGATTTTTGTTTGATTTTTTAAAAAAAAAAGAAATTAGTCTTTTTTTTATTTATTTTATTATTGGTTGTTGATTAATGATTAAAGATTGATTATTGATTTATTTTAATTATTTTATTATTATTTACCATTCAACATTAAATCTATTTAAAGTTTTTTTAGCTTCAATTAAATCCAATTGAACTTTAGTTCTCATATAAAATATAGGACAATCACGATTTGAACATAAAACTGGTTGATGTAAACTACCAGTACAACGTTGACATTGTGTCCAAGCATCAGCAAACTTGGTTTCCAATTTTGTAACGTTTTCCAATGATGTTTGATAGATATCAGCTTCTTTATGTTGACAATTTATACAGACAGTTGATTCAGTATCGGAAAGTTCTTTTGGGCAATTCATACAAACCTTTTTCTTTGTCAATGTACCAAAGAAACCTTTATTTGAATCACTCAACGTTGATTGAGCAATGGTACGAGTATGTTCACCATGGAAAATGAGTTCAGCATTTGAAATGATTGGTTTGAAAATACGAAGTAATGGTGCTTTCAATTGTTTATCCAAATAGTATTGAGTGTCTAAAAGGATGTTGTGTTCCAATGCATAAAGTGGATCTTCTGCTTTTTCATGTACTGGTGCACCTTTCATACCTTGAGTTACAACGTATGGTACACGATCACCTAAATTTGGAGCAGTTGCTGGATTTCTTGCTCTCATTTTTATTGCCAATTCATTGTGGATAACTTTACCTTTGTATTTTGTTTTTGAAAGTGCTTTTGTAATTACCAACATTGAAAGATCCAAACGATTTTGAAGTAAATCACTAATTACACTCTTTGTATATTCTTCAGCAGATTTAATGTCTTTTTCAATGAGTAACTTTTTCAAAATGGTAGATACAACATTACGAACCAATAAGCAGGTATCACGACGAACCATTTCCAAACCTTTAACATCCATTTTATCATGAGTATCAGGACGTGTCCAAAAGAGACCAGCATATTTCTTTTTAGCCATGAGTAAATATGGATAGTATACTTTTTCAAAATCTAAATTGATTGGACGAATAAAATGTTTGGTAACTTCTTTTGCAGCTTCTCTACCCATTTCCATTGCTTCGGCAACCGTTGAAACACCAAATTTAACCATTACAGAATCAGTATCACCATAGATAATACGTGCATCATGTTTATAACCATTGGCAATAGTATAACGTTCTTCAACAATCTTTTTAGTTATATCCAACATCTGTCTACCAAATGATGTGACACTACGTGAAATTTCAAGGCATGGAAGTTTACCAACACGAGCACCAGTGAAACCATATACTGAATTTGCAGATATTTTCAATGCCAATTGTCTACCATCGAGTACAGCACGTTTAAATGGATCAGTTTCATTCTTTAAATCATCTTTTGCTTTCTTTCTTGCAGATAACAATTCTTCTAGAATTCTTGGTAACAAACCTTTCTTTTTGCTTGGAAGTATAAAATGATCACCAAATGGAGTTACAGTGTAATCGGTTGCTGGTAATTTCTTTGCTTGATCAGCTGGTAACAATGTAGAGTAACAAAGATTATGAGCCATCATAATAGATGGATAAAGTGAAGTAAAATCCAATGTTGCAATTGGAGTATCATAAAATCCAATGGATGGTTCAATAACAACGGCACCTTGGAATTTTTCACCTTTACTTGTAACTCTATACGTTGGAATGAGGAAATCTTCAACCATTGATTTACGATAAAGTTGTGATAATACTTTAACACCTTCACCACGACCCAACAAATAACTTAATGGTACACCAGTAACACGTGACATTTCAGTGTAATTGATGAGAATCATTAATTTATCCAATAATCTCATTGGAAGTACAGCATCTTTAATACAGTAGACAGCTAATCTTCTACGATCATCATCTGTACCATTTTGAAGATCTGAAATAATTGAAAAGTGTACATCTTCTTTTTGTTCTTTTAAAAAATGAGCAGATACATTGTTCAATGTGTAACTTGTTAATTTGTGATCTCTTTGAATTGCTTGCATTAAATCCAATTGTGTTCTACCAGGCATTGATACCTCTTTACTATCTCTTGTACCTAAATTACTACTGGAGAAACGAGTTGATTTAATCTTTGATATGGTTGTTTTTATTTTACTGAGCAATGCAAATTCATTGATTTTCAATGTTCTTGCACGAGTGATCAAGTATGGAAGATCGAAATTTACAATGTTATAACCAATAATGATATCTGGATCCACTTTAACCACAAACTTTCTCCAATCTCTCAACATATCTTCTTCTCTATTATGTGGTATTACATGTGCACCTACAATACTTGAACATCCTTTTAGTGTAAATATATTTTTAATAAATGGCTCAGCATCACCATTATTCTTTACAATGTTTGCAATTTGAATAACTGGATCTTTCTCTGGTTCTGGAAATACTCCTTTTCTACCTGCACATTCAATATCAAATGATAAAATTCTATATGGTGCTGATGAATCATCTTGATATGTTAATAATGTATGTAATCTGTATGGACCAATTAGTTAATTAGTAAACTATTATCAATTATATATAATGTGTGTTGTGTGGTTAATTATTAATTGATTTACATACGATGTATCAACTTCAATTTGACATGTTGAAACTTGATTTTCAGATACTTTATATGTATTGGCAGGTAATTCGATCCAACTACAACCAGTAATCTTTTTATCAATTAAAAAACGAAGTGCAAATGGAATATTTGATTCATATGTTTGATATTGTCTAACTGGTTGACTATGTGAAATTGCAAAACCACCTTTACCAGTTTCTAAAATTTCTCTACAACGTGTTACATACTTTGGTAATAATAATGTAATCATAATGAAATCTGTTAATGGATCTGGGTTATATCCCATAATTGATTTCTTTTTTAAAATATCAATTGAAATTACTATATTTTCAACATCTTTTTCATTTTGAAAACTTTCTTTCATTACTTTCTATAAGTTTCAATAAAAGCAAACATTATTAATAACTATATACATATCACACTATATATTATTATTATTATTATAATGAATACTATTATTACTTACATCTAAACAAACTTTAAATGTTTTACGATCTGCATCGGTGAATCCAGGTGGGCAACTAATGAAAAAGTAAGGTAAGAAACCATGTACTTTACATAAAACAGAATTACCTTCTTTTGTTACACCAAATAAACGAATTGCTGGTAATGGACCAACAGTTGGACCAGGCATACCTGGAACTGGTTCTTTAATTTCTGCGTAGTCTACTTCCAATTGTTGAAAGATTAATGAGTTCTCTATTGGATTAAAATCTACAAGTGGTTTTCTTGACCAAAGGAATACTTGTTGTGAACCATCATCTTGAACATCAATATCCATTGAATCTGCTGTTATACCTGATTGAATATTTTCATAATCTCCATCATTTTCATCGTCTTCATCTTCACCAAATTCATCTTCGTCATCTTCTTCTTCTTCAAATTCTTCTTCTTCATCGTCATCACCATAACTTTTATTTGTTGCTGCTGGTTTATACTTTTTATCATTTGCTGCTGGTTTACTAGTTGTTATAGCTCTTTTCATTTTATTTATTTATATATATTCTATCTCTTTTAGTTTTACAACTTTTTATGACATAAAGTTTTTTAAAAAAAAAAATAAAGAAAAAAAAAATTTAAATTTTAGCGCTATTGAAAAAAAAAAATTTGAGGGGGAAAAAATTAATTTATTTTATTATAATTACAAAAAGAAGTTATCATATTGAATGTATATTATTATTATTATTGGTTTGATTAGTATTGTTCACAAAAGTATTTTCTTTGACCAAAACAAGCCGAGATAGCGTTTATACTAAATCCTTTACCACTTTGTTGACCACCTTGGGCAATTTTAGGTTCTTGTGATTTTTCTTGTTTATTTTGTTCATTTTTACCATTACCCATATAAAAGAATGTTTCTAATAATTAATTAATTAATAAATAAATTATTTATTTTAAAATATATAAATATAGTAATTATTTTATTTTTTTCATACTTAATAAAGTCATTTTTAAATTTTAATTTTTTGTTTGTATTTATATTTTGAATTTTACTATTTGAAGGATTTATTATTAGATTTACAAAAAAAAAATTTATTGCTTTTCACTTTTTGTTAATTTATTTTTTAATTATATGTTTGTTTTTATTTTTGATATTTTTTTTTTTTTTCAATGTTGTATTTATATTGTTATTTGTAGTGAAATTTTTTTTTTATAATATTGTAGTGACTGAATATGTTTTTAAATATGTATATCATATATAGTAGTTTATACATAGTGTTTTTTTTATATTAATTATTGTCCAAAAATATACACAATTACATATTAAAGCATGTTAATTTTTGTATTCTCATCTTTTTGCAAACAACACATCGATCAAGATATAAATTTTACCCAATTGAATTTTGTATGATTATTGCCCAATATATATTTATTGCTATTTTATTATTTATTATTTTATTTTTTTCCATAGCTACCCCTTGTTATGTTATAAAAATAATATAAAAAATTAATAAACACAATCTACCAAAAAAAAAAAAAGCAAACATATGTTATCTGAATAAATAAAAATTTAATAAAAATAAATTTAAAATAAAAACTCACACACACTTTTTGACAAATTATACAAAAACCCAATAACCTAACAACTGAAATAAATAATCACATATGAGTTACCACCCTTACATTGTAATAATATACTACTTATAGCAGCATAATAATTTTTATTACGTTATTGGGATTTATTGTATTAAAGTTTTATATAAATGTAGCAAACACACATATTATTTTTATAAATTACTTGTTTTAAAACAAGAGTTTAATTTTGAAATTTTGTTTTGGTTATAATTATTATTGTTACTTGTTGTTGTATCAATTGTAATAGATGAATTTTGAATATTTTGACTTGTTGTTGATGATGATGATGTACTTTTTCCACCAATAATAGTAAAAAATCCTAATTTAAATAAAAAATATATTAATATATTAAACTATATTAGTTTTATAGATAAATTTGTATATTTACTTAATAAAGCCATTATTAATTCTTTTTTTGATCAGTAATAATAGAAATTATTTATTTCTATTAAATAGTAAAAGGAATTAACCGAAATTAATTGAATAAAATTAAAAATAATTAAAAATTCAATTATTATAAAAATATTAATCAATCAAATATGAAAAGGCAATATAAATATCCATAACAAGATATTTTTTTGCTATAACTCAAACACATAAACGCACATATATACACTACATACATACACTACCACTATAAGGTTTCAGAAAATTAAAAAATGTACAACGATACCATTTTTTTCTTTAAAAATATTATTTTTATTGCTATTTGAAATTTTGAATATAGAGCAGTGTTCATAATAATAATAATAATAATAATAATAATAATAATAATAATTAGTAAAGTGAATATAAGGTTAAATAAATTTCAGTTACATGTAACAAATCATAAATGAATTTAATAATTACCTAATTTTTTTTTTATAATATTATTATAATATTTTATTGGTCATCATCAGGATGGCTAATATGATAGAGAATCCATTGTTCTTGCGAGAATTTATTGATCTTTTCTTGAGCTTCTATTTTAATCTTCTTTTCATATTCTTTAATTATCATTCTAGTTTGATTTGCATCCATTTTAATGTGTTTTTGAATAAATATTAATATTATTTTTAAATTATTATAAATAAATAAATTATGGGTGATACAGAACTATTATTAGTTGTTGGTTAGGATGTTTTATTTTGTTAATTTTATACATTAAAATTGTAGTTTCCCACTTCTTTAAATACTATGAAATTAGTTTTTTAAAAATTTTATTTTTTTTAATTTAAATTTAATTTTATAAAAAAGGAAATTTTATTTTTTTTTTATTTTTTTTTTTCATTTATTTTACTTAGGATATCCTTATTACATTAATGGATTTTCTTCTTTTTTTTATTATTACATCAAAATGGTAACATAATTGAAATTTATTTTTTTTATTTTTTTTTAATTTTTTTTGTTTTTTTTCATTTTCATAAAAACTCACCATATGATCAACAGAGAAAAGAAAAAATAAAGAATATAATATACAGCAATGGCAAAACTACCACAATTTTTAAATTTATCAACAATACAGAGTTCAATGAATTTATATAGAAGGTTAATAAGGTTATCAAATGAATTTCCTAAACCATTACATAATAAAATCCGATTCAATATAAGAGAAGCCTATGCACTCAATAAAGTTTTTTTAGATACAGGTTCATTCAATCAAAGGAATGTAAAATCACTCATTGATAAATCTGATCATTTATATCATTCATTATCATCACTTTTAAGAACAAATAAACCTTTATTTTTAGAATTATTTGGTAATCATATAAATAGTGGTAACGGAAATAATAATAACAATAATAATAATAGTAATAATGACATTCAGTTAAAATCAAAATAATGACAACAACAACAACAACTCAATAGCAAACTGTACAAATATATAAAATTATAATAAACACAAAACAATATCTTTTTTTTGTTGGATATGATATCATAAACAAAAGAATAATAAACTCAAATCACATTATCCTTAGTTTCTTATGTTGAATATCTATGTTAGTTATTGGTTAATTCAACACAACAAACTGGTTTGAATTGTGGTTTGTTGTTAGTATTCTTTTTTAGTGATCATTTTCTTCTAAAACAAAAAAATTGTTATTTTTTAAATTTTTTTAAATTTTTTTTTTAAATTTTCATTTTTCAAAAAACGAAATTAATAAAACGACGATATGTCTACATCAAATAACAATGAAAACAATAATAATAATATAATCACACCAGGACATAGATTAGCAAAAGCATCAGAATATATATCATCTGAAGGAACATATATACGTAAAGGATATATTTATTCATCAGTTTTAGGTTTTCAACATATAATAAAAAGGAATTTAGATACAACAAATACAACCGATAATGTAAATAATAATAATAGCAACGAAGAACAAGATAATAAAGATTTTATAGTAGTTTTAAAAGAAAAAGAACCAAGTGTAGTACCAGAAATAGGTAGTATAGTTACAGTTCAAGTACTTCGTATCAATCCAAAATTGGCAAGTGTTGCCATTTTATGTGTAGGAACTAAAGCATTAAAAGAAACATTCAATGGTATTATTAGAATTCAAGATGTTCGTGCAACTGAAATTGATAAAGTTGAAATTTATAAATCATTTAGACCTGGTGATATCGTTTTAGCACAAATTGTAATTATAAAATTCATTGCTAAATAATATTATTAAAATGATATATTAACGATTGAGTTAAATTTTACAGATTTCATTAGGTGATTCAAGATCATATTATTTATCAACAGCTAAAAATGAATTAGGTGTAGTATTTGCACAAAGTGTTGCAGGTAGTACTATGATTCCAATAAGTTGGAATACAATGCAATGTCCAAAAACAAAAACAAAAGAATTTAGAAAAGTTGCTAAAATGGATCAAGATGATGATACAGCAACAACAACAGAAACAATTAAAGATGAATAAACATGTTATTTTAATTTTTAATCTTTATTTATTATTTATTTATTATTTATTATTTGTATTTATTTATGAATATGTTCGGGTATTTGTTGTTTAATTAACAAGATATAATTGATTTTGATAAATTTCTAACTAATGAATTACGTAATATTTGAATATCTTGATTTGAAATTGAAATTGAATATTCATCAAATAAATGAGATTGAACAATTTCTTCCAAAGATGATTGTAAAAGGAGTGTATCTTGATAATTGAAATAAAGGTTCTTTAAACTTTCCAACAATGGTACACAATCAATTAACAAACGTAACCAAAAACGTTTTGGAATTAATTTATCTTTAAACATTGTAATCAATAAATTTGAATACTGTTTAAATGATCTTTCTTTCCAAAGTGTAACCAATTCTCTATATCTAATTAAAAATATTAATTCATTATTATTTGTGATATTAAAATTGTTGATACCATCAATTTCATCCATTGTACTTTCATTTACTGTATTGTTGCTGTTGTTGTTGAGAGTAAATTGATTTTTATCTAATAATGATTGAAGATCATTTAAAAATTCAGAATTTAATTGATTTTCAACTAGATAATTTGAAAGCAATGTAATACGTGAATTATCATTTGCAAGCATTAACCAAGATAAAGCGGATGCATATCTTTTTCTTTTGAAATCTTGATTTGATAGCATTTTATAAATGGATGATTTTGTATGTTCAGAAGTTGCCCAACGATCCAATAAACTGAGTGCATTCTTTTCATAACCAATTGGTTGATGAGATATAAATGCATCAATCATTTCACGACCACCTTCTTTAACGTATCTAAGATAACCAAAACCAATTGATAACAATGATGAATCAGATGCCAATGCTTGACCATACTCTGATAATAAACTTTGTCTAATATTGGTTAATCCAGATTCTTGATTTGGTGATTTCTTCATTACATATGGATGATGGTATAATAAATCTGATAAATGTACAGCTAACCATTTTGGTGAATAGTCAAATAACATATTCAATGTACCACCCAATTCTTTAGTTGCAATGGATAACAATATTTCATCAACGGTACTTGGGTCATTTATAACATTGTAACATTGTGAAAACAGTTGACGTAATTGTGAAGTGGATGTTGTATACTCTACAAATAAGATATTTGTAATAACCAGTTGAAGGAAGCTTGTACATGTTGCTTTAATAGTTGTTTGATCACCTCTTAATATATTGATAATTGGTAATAAGTTTTCATCAACTAAATTTGTACTTGCTGTACCACTTTCAATATATTGATTTAATGTTCTTTTAGTTTCTGAATGCCATTTATTCCATTGCATTAATGTTTCATTTGGATAAATTGTTGTATTACTGTAAGATGTTGATGATGATTGTTGATTACCTCTTTTCAATGGAATACTACTTAGAATATCAACTAATAGATGAATTGGTGATTTTCTAGTTGATGACTTAATTTGTGAAGCACTTCTAGGTGCACGATTTAATGAATTCAATAATGTTATAACTTGATCAATACAACCACATACCAATAATCTTGCAATTTGTTTAAAATATTCAGGATCATTACTATCACTTGTACCATATGTATCAATGTAATGTATTAATTCTTTTTTCTCTAAATCTACACAATCAAATAATTGAATTGGTGATACTGTTGAACTATTACCACCAATACTACTTGAATTAGCACCACCATTACCAATAACTGATGACATTGATGATGCAGATGTTGATGTTGATGAACTAAAATAAAATAAATTTGCAACTCTCCATAATGTTGACATACATGTTAAATTATCAATTTCTCTTATATATGATAAATAGATATCATCAATTTCCAATGTTGCAACATTATCAATACCACTATATTTTTCTTCAACTATATTCACTCTATTTGCATATTCTTCTTTTGTTAAAATTAAAAGTTCATTTTGATTTCTAATAGTTTCTGTAAGATTTTTGAAAAATCAATATTATTAGTATAACAATACAATGATCACAACACTATTAATATCTTTTTTAAAAACTTACTATGTAAATCTGAATAATTATTTCTATTATCTGTATTATTTGATTCTCTTGCTATTAATATACATTTTGTTTTTGTTTCTTTTGATAATTTTGAACAAAGGAATGGATAAATTGAGTCAATGCTACCACAATATAAAATTAATGTTTTACCTGAATATTCTTTAAAATATTCTAATACTCTTGGTGTTTGATAATTACTGTAAGTGAGAACCAAAGTTAGTTATTTATATGATACAATATAACAACAAACTACAGTTACAACTTACATTAAATCTTCATCTAATGGATTACAATTTATACATGAATCTTCGTCATCAATGTAAGAACCTGTTGTTTGTGCTTTAGTCATTTGCATAGCTGTTGATAATATAACTGCAAGAAATGTTTTACTAATATGTGAAACTTCTCTAACTCTTTCATCTGGCATAAATTGTTGATTACTACTATTTGATATTCTTTGCATAGTTTCAAAGTTTGTATATAAATCATTATAAAACTATATATAGTTTGTGTATTAGTATCATTGATCAATAGTGTATATGATGTAAGTATATAGGTATGTATCTTACCTTTCTAACGATTGTTAGAGTTGTATTCATTTCACAAAGAAAACTACCATATTTATGACCTTTATTATTATCTTTATTATTATATAGTGAGTGTATTGATTTAAATAAAATTAATCCACCAGAAGGTGACCATTTAAAATTACAAAATGTTTTATTGTTAACCTCTGTTTTTGCTGTATTATTGCTGTTGTTGCCATTACTATTACTATTACTTATGGTATTAGTGTTGTTGATCGGTGTTGTGTTGAAATTACCAATTGTTACATTCCCAAATAAATTGCTATTGTTATTATTGCTATTATTAAATGAAAACATTATATAATGTATCTATCGCACAACGAACAAAAAGTAAATTCACGAAATGCAAAAAAACTGTGAAATTTTCAAAAAATGAAAAAAAAAAAAAATTTATTTTTAAATTAAAAAAAAAAACTATTGTTGTTTGATGATCATTAATCAATCTTTTTTTGTATTGATAGATTCCATATCCATAATAACTTGATCTAATTCCATTTTATCAAGATTTGAATCTGGTGATGTTGCTTGTTTTTCATTTTTACTATTACCACTATTTTCATTTTTCTTTTTAATTTCTAAACCTTTTAATCTAAGCTTTTCTAATTCTTTTGATCTTAAATGTGTATGAAAATGAAATTCTTTTGGATATTTATGATGTTCAACTAAATGAAGTTTTCTTGAATGATCAGTCCAAAATAATTTTTCACATTCAAAACATTCAAACTGTAGTTAAAAAACAGCCGAGTTAGTATAATGTATACATATTGTGTAACATAAAAAAATACATTGTTTTTAATTACCATTTTCTTTTTTGTACATAAAGTTTCAAATAATTTATCATGTGTTTCTAATATGTGACATTCTAATAACTTGTAGGTTGGATATGATATCTTTTTACAAATTGTACAAAAGTTTTGATGATTACTATAATAATGATTTTCATAATCTACAACATTATCAAATTCCAATGAACATAAGTTACAAAGATGTTTGATTTTATTACTGATACTGTTGTCGTTGATATTGTTATTATTATCAATGTTCATTGTGTTTGCAGTAGTAGTAGTGGTTGCAGTTGGTGATGCAGTTGGATCTTCATGATATGTACATTTTTGTTTTGAAAGTGTTTTATTTCTTTCGTTGTCAATATCATTAAAGAATATACTATTTCTATTATGTTTGTGAAGCCTATTTAAATTTGGATATAATTTATTTAATTCTTCATCACCATTGTGTTTGATATCATTATTATTGTTGTTATTGATCTTTCTGTTGTTTTTTTTGGGTGTACTAGTAAATTTTGCATCTTTGGAAGTTTTATTATTATTTAATTGATCTGTTGGGTCTACATTCATCTAATAATTTATATATTATTCTTTATGTATATATTGTCTTTTACTATGACAATAGTTGTGTGTCAATTAAATCAATTTTTTTTTTTAATTCGCAAAAAAAAAAAAAAAAATTTTTAAAAAAAATATTAAAAAAAAAAAAAAAAAAAAAAATATTTTTAATTTTAAAAAAAAAATTTGTTATTTTTTTTTTTTAAATTTAAATAAATATGTAAAAAGCTAAATAATGCATTTGATTCACTTTCCATTGCCATTTAATGAATAAACTGTACATTTTCATCGTCATTTTTATTTAATGAAATTAATAAAATTGATAAAATTAGTAAATTGGAAATTGGATATTCATTTTCGTCATTAGGTAAAAAATTCAATGAAGAAATATTATTTACATATAAATTATATTTAGAAAAATCATCAATTGACCCTTGTTGGAGAATGGAAGCATTACATAATTCCACCACTAAATCCATATAATTCTTTTAAAGGTGATGAAGTATCAGTTTATTATGATCTATTCTTGTCATTTCTATCTATCAATGATACATATTATTAATATCCTTGTTAGCATGGTTATGTAGTGTGTTTGTTACATACCATCCATATTTTTAATTCCTTGAATGAATATATTTGTTTTTTAATTCTCATAATCTTTTTCAGATACATTTATTGGTTCAAGTAATAATACTTCTGATTGAGAAAATAATATAAAAAGCATTTAACTAATAAAATAAAAATATGCAACCCACAATACTTATGTGTATAATATTGAGCTGGTAAATTTTGATTTAAATGAGTTAAATGGTTTTTGTATTCCCCACTTCAATATCAAAAGTAATGTTTATTGTCTAAAAAACTGTTTTCCTACTTATTTTTATATGTTTCAAAATAACACAATTGTGGTTGTGTGGTATGCATTTAATTTAAATAAAAATCGGTAAATTTCAAAAATGGAGAAATTTGAAAAAAAAAAAAAAAAAAAAAAAAAAAAAAAAAAAAAAAAAAAAAATTTTAAAAAAAAAAAAAAAAAAAAAAAAATAAAAAAAAAAAAAAAGAAAAACACACACACAAAAA
>JABXES010015423.1:0-29779 GCA_013375695.1 Dictyostelium brefeldianum | reverse complement strand
TGCCCTATGGTGTCTTTATGTATTGTTTTTATATGATAACATTAGATAGCGACAGCCCAGCTTTTTAAATATGACGTTTCATTAAATATTATTCATTGTTATCAACAAACATACAATAGTATTTAAGAGTGCCCTATGGTGTCTTAATACGATGATTTGTCTGATTTGTTTGTTATCATATGGTTGAGTTGTATCATCTAAACAAAATGATTATCACCACAGTTAATTCTAGTGTGTTTTTTAAACAACGCTAGCGTTTAATAGTTAATTAATAGTTTGTTATTAACTGTTAAACACTAAACTTTTTAAAATTCAAACCAGGATACTTTTATGATAACAACTCAACAAACAGTATCATTAATAGGACTAAAGATTTACCTCTTGAACCAATTGATTAA
Organism: Dictyostelium brefeldianum; assembly: GCA_013375695.1. Lineage (NCBI taxonomy): Eukaryota > Evosea > Eumycetozoa > Dictyosteliales > Dictyosteliaceae > Dictyostelium > Dictyostelium brefeldianum. The sequence continues at coordinate 29,381 of JABXES010015423.1, read as the reverse complement.
CTGAATCAAATTTATTTGGTGGAATTCTAACAATGAAATATGTATCAAATGAATAATATGCCAATGCCAATTCACAAACCAATTTGAGCTTTTCAATTTATCAACTGTAATGTTATTTTTCAATTTATCTTGATACTCGTTAAACTTCTTTAAAAATGTAACTACCTTGATATGAGTTGAATACATTTTCGATGCAAATGATTCACGTTTTGCAATACCTTTGTGTGGGTCTCGAAGTGATAATTTTTTAATTTCATGAACTATTAGATTTTAAAATCTAATAGTTGGGTATACTCTTCACTTCTACGTGCTGCTATACCAAATGAATCACCAAAAATTTCTCATTTACAATTGATAATTGTAAATAGTAAATTGATTTCTCTATATCAATATCTTGATTATGTAATCCATATCTATAAATTTTACCAAGTTCTGATTGTGTAATAACTGTATAGTAATTGCTTCGTAACAGTAACTTTTGTCAATGATTCTGTATAACTGGGAGACCACTTGCTTTTGACATTAAATCAAAATCTCTACTGCACTCACTTAAGCATAGGTGGAATTAATTTTGTATCATTACCTTTTTGATGGTATTATTGATTATTTTTTTAGATTTTTTTTTTCATTTTTTATTGTTTTTCATATAATTACATTGTTGTAAAAAATAATACTTATTATAATATGTACTCATTTGGTAGTGGTAGAATTGGGCTAGGTGATTTAACAGATACTAGAGTACCAAGTTTATTATATTTCAGCCAAACAAATGATTCTAGTGAAAATGATATAGGTCAAAATAATGAAGATAATAATAATAATAAAGGTGAAATTGATATAGAATTTATAGATTTTTGTGCAGGTAGATCACATTCAATAGCAGTTGATAGTAAATTCAAAGTATGGGTATTTGGCGAAGGTTCTTCAGGTGAATTGGGAAATAATACAGTTAAACATTGTAAATATCCAATTTTGAATAAATTTTTAGAAAATGAAAAAATAGTGGCGGTATCATGTTGGAATCAGTCATATGCAATAACAGTTGATGGAAGAGTGTATGAATGGGGTGGTACATTAAGTGATGGATCAAATATATTAGTACCAAGATTAGTAATTGAATTTAAATACCCAATTAAATCAATTGATTGTTCATTAAATAATTCAATTGCTTTAACAACAAATGGTATACCAATTATAATGAATGACCCATCACCATATAGACCAATTGAATATTTTATTGAAAATAAAATTGAAATTCAATCAGTATCATGTGGTGTAAAACATTATTTATTATTGGATAAACAAGGTCAAGTTTATTCAATGGGTAGTGGTATATCAACTGGTATATTAGATGAATCTGCAGTAGCAACAGATGATAATCATTGTAATCATATGACAGTACCAAATAAATTGGAAGAATTAAAAAATATAATTGAAATTTCAGCGGGTTATTATCATTCTTTAGCGTTAGATGGTAATATACATCAAGTATTTGCATGGGGTGAGAATTTAAATGGTCAAATAGGTATTGAAGGTATAGAATATTCAATTGAACCAATGTTAATTGAACTACCATCAGTTGAAATAACTCATATAGAATGTGGTGCATATCATAGTTCATTTGTTACATTGGATGGTGAATTGATTATGCTTGGTGGTGCATTAATAGTAAACGATGATTTCCGTATGAGTGTTGCATTGGGTAATGGCGAAGGTGGTTTTCAAACAATTCAATTTAAAGTTGATGCAACTCAAGATGAAACTATAATAAGTGAAAATATTAAATTTACAAAACCAGATAGTCAATTAATAAATGTACAAGTCACAACACCAGATGAAAAACAAAATAAAGAAGGTACAGATAATCAAGATGATACAGATACAGATGAAGATACAAATGATATAAATGACAATTCATGTAAATTAACACAAGAAGAAATATTGGAATTTCAATATCATTTTAATGAGTTATCACACTATGATAGTGCAAGGTATCAATTTTCACCACAGTTTATTAATAGTTTTAAGAGGGATAAAATTGCAATTGACAAAGTATCATGTGGTATGTTTCATACATTGGCAACATTTAAACGTAATGAAATACCCCCCATTGAAAGCCTGGCAAATCAATGTATTAAATTTATATCAGATACAATTATACAATCAATGGAAACAGATACATCATTTCAAGATATTTATAGGTTACCAATTGAAACAGTATTAAAAATTGACAGTTATTTAATATTAAATAGACAACATTCAGATAAATCACAAAGATTAATGTCATATTTAAAATCAAGTTTTAAAAATAACAATAATTATACTACCACCGCAACAACAACCACAACAACTGACAGCCCAACAACATCACCAACAAGTGAATCAAATCAATGGGATCATTATTTAGATTATTTTTCAAAAGATTTTGATGCAAATTTAATAGTCACATTAGACACTGCACAAATTTTAACAAAAACCAATGGGTTTGAAATAACAAATAAAACAATACATGAAATTATAAATGGGTTTAATAGTGATGGTGATGACTTTTCAAATTACAAAATACAAATTCCAAAATATAATGGTTTTATTATCATTAAACTGACTGATGATAAATTAGTTGCTATAAATGTAAGTGTGTTGTTTTTTATAATTTTATAATTTAATGGGGTGTTTAAAATTAGATCCACACATAATTCAATCAAAACACACACACTCATATCATCACATATTATATCACACCTTTCATATGACTAACACCCACTGTTTTTTTAATTTGTTATAAAACATAGAAAAAGTATACCTGTGTAATTGATAAGACAAACCTTTTAATTATTATGTCTATATTTAAACGATCCCTATTAACAAAATCACAAATTCTAAAAGATTTTGAAAATTTAATATTACAATTAAAAATAAATGGTTATTAATAACATCATAAAATAAATATAATCAATCAATGTACTATATCACTGTAATAAAAATAATAAAACTGTTAACTGTTAAAAAAGATTTCCTAAATTTTGACTTTTATTTTTTTTTTCAAATTTTCACAAAACATTTGGATATTCGTTGAAAATATTTTAAAAAATTGGTGGTTTAAACAAAACTACTTGTATGGATTAATCCATAGCTGTTAAATTAATCAGTTTTCAAAATAAACTCATCAAAAATTCAGTTTGATGAGATCATTATGATAATAATGTAATTGTCACATAATAGGATCTAATATATTTTATTTTGATGATTTTAAATGAAAGAAAAAAACCTTTTTCACATACGATGTTATGTAAATATTTTCTTGAATATTGAGAAAAATGTTTAATTAACACAAAGAAAGTCGAATTATAATATTAATTATAATTTATTTAGTATGGAATCTTATGTTTTTTTTTCTATGTGGTGCTAATGTGGTTGTTGTTAAATTAACGACACACAAATCAAAAATTGCAAATGTGATTGCACAAAGATTTAACAACAAATAATTGGCTATATCCAAAGAACAATTGCCCATAACCACACTCACACCACCAGTTTTAAAAATTTAATTTAAATTTAATGTTGTTTTGTGTTTGTTGTTTTTTTTTCATCATCAAATTGATTGTGTTTTTTATTATTTTTATTTTTATTTTTATTATAAATATTATTCTTATTAAATTTTATTTCACATAATAACAATTATAAAAAAAAAATTAAAAAAATAGTATAAATAAAATAATAATTTGTTATTTTAAAATAGAAAAAAGAAAAAAGAAAAAAAAATAATAACAAAGATGGAAATAATTAATAATAATAGAGATATAAACTATTTATTTTTTTATTGTTTTAGAAATGTATATTTAAATAAAAAAATATTTGGGTTTGTTAAAACTACAAAAGAGGGATCAGGTATATCAAAATTAATTCAAGGGAAATATAATTATTATCAAATGAATGATGTTAATTTAATGGCTATGGGTAGTGAAGATCATTGTAGTAAGAATTTATTAAGGGTTAAAATAGAAAAAGGGGAAACAATAAATTTTAAAATTAATGAATATTCAGTCCCTTTTATGAAAATATTTGAAAATTTTAAAAATCAAATAACAGATTATCATTTTTATAATCAACTTTTTAAAAATTATTCAAAATATTTCTTGGAATCAATTGATAAAACTGTTGGTTATGCAATGAAATGTGATTGTAATATTGCAATATTGGTATTATTAGAAGTTTACAACTATACTCCTAGTAATTTAGAAATTAGAATACTATATTTGGAATCAATTAAAAATGGGTCATTACAAGTAGCCTCATTTTTAAAAAACAAATTTCAATCTCAACTTGAAGGAAATTTAACAAATTTAGAATCAATTGAATTATTTAATTCATTAATAAATAAAGAAAAACAAATTACCAACATTAATGAAACAATTAATTATTTAATTAATGAATTATATGTAAAGTTCCCTTTGTCACCCACATTTTCAAAATTAATTGAATTTTCAATTTTAAAAGTAAATTTACAATTTATTTTATCAACATGTTATTCAATTGCTCATATTACTATTGGTATGAATATTAATTCATTAAATTTTAAATATCCAGAATTAGTTAGAGATATTGAAATTTTATCAATTGATCAATTAAATTCAATAAAAGATAGTTTAACAAATCAAGAATTACAAACAAATATAATGGATTTAAAATCAAATGATGAAATTGTTTCAATGGTTGTTGGTATGTCAATTAAATTTACAAATCAAAACTTTCAAGAAAATATAATATTTTATAATCAAAGATATAATCAATTAAAATACAGCGGTAAAATTGAATTTAAAGGAAATGAAATTATAAATTTTAATGAAATAAATGAAATTTCAATATCAAATGGAAATTATAAACAATTAATTTGGAATATTGATCAAGTTATAATACCACAACAACAAGCAGTAGCAAACAATGGTATAAATGAAATAGATTTATTTCAAGGTATTTCTATTTATAATAAATCATTTAAATTATTTAGATCATGTTCAATTGATAAATTTCAACAAGTTTATAATACTTTTATTCAAGATATAATTAATCATCAAAGAAATGAAAATAGGGAATACCATAAAAGACATTCATTAATTGACATTGTTAGATTATTGGTAGAATATGATAATGTTGATTTAATTGATGATTTCTACACAAGGCTAAATGAAAATTTCATTGTAATTTATAAACCACCAAATGAAGTTTACAACTTAGTAAAATCAATTGAAATGTTTGATTTCATATTTAACAAATTTACAAATTCATTTAGATTAAATGAAATAATTGATCAAGGACATTCAAATTGTTATATGATATTATCACATTTTAAAACCAATTATCCAGAATATTATAAAAAGTTATCACTACGTTACCGTCCAAAAGTAAATCATTTATCAAATCAATTCATTACAGATAACATCCAAGATTTCCAATCAAATTTAATATCAAATGAATTTTGGACACTTAGAAACACAACACAAATTTCAGTTGATCAATTCATAACATATTGTTCAATAATACCAACAGATCAATCAATTCACTGTTTTAATTCAATTTATAATTTAGAATATATTTTCAATAATCCAGATACAAGATTCAATTTTGAAACACGTACTGATCTTGTTGACTTTTATTCAATTGGTAAATTGAATGAAATCATTCAACATAAATTAGATAAACCAATTCAATTTCCAAATTTTACAAAATGTTTAGAAATGTTAATTGTATCATTAGATTTTGAAAATTTAAAATTTATATTAGATTATTTCAATTTATCAAATAGTTGTCACACTCAATTCAAACCTTATTTTGACAATGCCCTAATAACAATATCAACCAATAACTCTTTATCAATCTTAACATTCTTATATAAAAATTATAAAAACTTATTCACCCGGGACTCTTTATCAATCCTCCATAGTCATTGTATAAATACAAGTAACTCAATTGAAATATTAGATTATTTAAAAAATACAATAAAATTTAAACCAATAAATTAATTAATTATTTTAAAAAAGTATATAGAGGGTGGGGGTTTATTTATATAGTAATGATACTGTGTGAAGATAAATTACAAGTTATTATTTATGTTTGTTGGTTATGTATGTATTTGTGTGTGGGTGAATATGTTTTATTTCTTCTTTTTAATTGCTTCTAATTTTAAAATTGTTTTACCAATTTTAATGGAATCACCGGGTAAGAGATAAGCTTTACTAATTCTTTTATGATTTACTTTAGTACCATGACCAGAACCTAAATCAATTATGATTACAGAACCTTCAGATACTTCAATTTTACAATGACTTCTAGATACTTTTTTATCATCGACTGTAACAGTACAAGAATCTGAACGACCAATTGTATTATTACCAAGATTTAATTTTACAGCGGTTGGTTTATCAGTTGGTGCCATTGCAAATGGAGTGATAATCAATGTTGCAGTGAATTTCTTTCCATATCCATTAATTGGTTGTTGTTGTACACCTTCATCTGAAACTCTTGGTTGTTGATTTAATTTCAATTTATCCATTGGTGGCATATCAATAATCTTTTTACCTTCTTTTGCATTTTGTAATGCTAATACCCAATCTTTCATTGCAATATGATGTTTAGCCTTTAATATAAATACACTTAATGGTGTTGATAATTTAAAGCAATGTCTTAAATCACTTGATTCACATACTGTGATATCTGAATATTTAAGTGTAATAACACCTTGTGGTGGCTATAATGCAGAAGTAAATATATATTAATATCATGATGTGTGTATGATATAGTATTAATATGAGTACTAGTACTTACTAATTTTGAACTTTTATAATAATATAAACATCTATCAATTAATACAAAATAATAACCTTTCCAAGATATTTGATCATCATTATCTTCCATTATTAAGAGATTACCAGATTTATCTTTTTTTGATTTATTGAGAAGATTTGCAGAGTAGGAGTCAATTTCTTGAAGGAGTACTAATAGACGATCCAATTCAACTTGAGTTTTTTGATCAAATAATGGAGCGATAATTGTGTATGCTTCTAAACGTTCATCGTAATCTGGTACTGATAAATTGGTACGTACTAAATTTTGAAGTACACTATTCCATTGTTCAAATTCTTCGTTTGTGCTAGCACAAAGTGAATCGATTCTTTTGTTTTTAGAGAATATTTGTAATTGATAATTTGAAACGTTTGCTGTTTTCATATCGATAAGATTCTTTTCTTTCAATGGAATTGGTGTAGTTACAAATGATATGGTTATTGTACCTTTTGGTTTCTTTGCTTTCTTTGATTTATAGTAGTGTAATTGATTACCTATCAATACAAAGTAATATTTCTTCCAACCAGATGCAAATCTACTCTTTTTCAATAATTCACCTTCCATTGTTGCTTGGTTACTTTCAATATCAATTACCCAACCACGATCAATTACTGATAAATGGCCAGATATCTTTTTATCTAATGCTGATTGTTGTTCAGTTAATGCCTTAATATCAGTTTTTGGTTTACGTGGTTTAACATTTTCACCGTCATGTCCATCGTAATCACCATGATCTTCATCATCTACATATGGTGGTGGTGTTGATGGCAATTGTTGATCTTCAACTGACATTATAGGTTTAATTGGTTTTAATGATACTGCTGCTGTCTTTGATGATTTCTTTTTACTTGATGAACCACCACGATTATCATCATCATCCGATGATGAATATTGATCATAACTATAATAATTTGAATTAATTCTATAATTAAATTCATCTTCTGTAATAAATTGATTTGGATTTCTAATACTACCACCATTACTTGAATTTTGATTATTTCTATGAATTACATCAAATTCATCTTCAACTACTGCTGGTGTTGTTGTTGTAGTTGTAGTTGTTGATGATTTTTTAATACTACCAGTACCATTAGATGAGGATGATTTACCTTTGACACTACCACTCTTTGATGATGATGATTTCTTTTCTTTTTTTGGATTTAATGGTTCTTCCATTAATCCAACTTCATCATAATCAACTAATTTATCAAACATTCTCCTTATTTATATTATATATTGTATATTGTGTGATTTGATTTTTCTACACAAGATAATATCAAAAAAAAAAAAATATATAAAAATAACAACAAAAAACAGAGCGAAATTTTTATCTAATAATAAAATATAAAAAAAAAAAAATAAAAAAAAAATTAATTTTTTATCAATTTTTCATTTCATAGAACGATTGGATATTTTGGTAGCTTTTACAAAAAAATTTGATTTTTTCTACGAATCTTAAGATTCGCACATTGTTACAAAAATCAATAAAATGTTTATGAGTAATAATAATAATTTTGTTGTTGGTTTATTGTGTTTGCTGTGTACACAAACAACCACTACGTGTTATTTATATTAATTCTCTAATAATTTAGTTGAAATTTGGAAATTAAATTCAGGTAATTGTTGAACTAAAGTTGGTGTTGCTGCTTTTAATGATTCTTTTGTTTCTTCATCTTGGTCAATAAAAGATGTCATCTTTGGTAAAACAAAAATTAATGCACAAGTAAATAAAATTGAAATTGCCATTGGATTTTGAACCATACTTAAAATACTGAATGGTACATGTTGCTTTAATAATAGTAATGTATATTATGTGTGTTAGTGGTTATTGTGTGTTGAGAGAGTGTTATGTTATTGTTATTGTTATATTAGAGTATATTACATACTTGAAAAAATGGAATTTTACTAACAGCTTTAATTTGTAATGGTAATTGTATTATTGCAGTATCATTATCAGTTGATCTAACTTTAATTTGTTTTTTACCTAATACATCAACTCTATATTGTGGGAATGCATATTGCATTGATTCAATCTCTAATGAGTATAACCCATTTGTAATATTTGTGCTGTATTTTGAAAGATTTTTTAAATTAGTATGTTGTGTATATAGTTATACAATAATAATCAAAAAAAACTTAACATACAAAGAAAATTGACCATCTCGTGAAGGTATTTCTATAATTTCATTATAGTTATTTATATCTCTTAATTTAATTCTATATGAACTGAATTTTGCATCTGTATATATATATCAAAGTGTATGCATGTATGTTAGTATATATACCATTACATGTTGATTATGTGTTATCTTTATTATTTTGATATTACCAGTTGGTGCATAGAGTCTTGCCTCTAATTTATTTACAATTGGTTGTGTTGGTTGTTTTATTTTTTGTTCATTATTTGTTGTTGATGCTATTGTTAACGTTATTGAAAGTAAAACAATAACAAATATAAATATATTGGTGATTTTCATTTCTTGTTTTAATTAAAAAAATGAAAAAAAATGAAAAATTTCAAAAAAATAAAAAAAAAAAACTTTTTATTTGCAAAACAGATAAATAAAGAAAAAACTCACTTCAAACTTTTAAAAAATGTGATCAACCTTATTTATATGAAAAAACTCAAAAACGATATGGGTATCTCCACTTGGTCATATGACAATTTTTTTATTTATTTTTTTTTTTTAATTTCGTCGCCGACCACAATTGTAGTTTCATATAAAAAAAGGATATTTGCTTAGTGGTTCAATAATTAAAATTTTATCCTATCTGTAATTTTGTTTTTTTTTTTATCGAATTTTTGGGTTGAAAAATCCAAAAATAAATTTCAATCATATGAAAAAGAATTTAATTTTATTTTATTAAATTATTAAGTAATTACCTCATAATAGGTTACAAACACAACTAGCCTATGTTGCATTTATTTTTAAAAGATATTAATATTAATAGGGAATCTATACAAACAAAATAAACATTTAATTTTTATTTTTATTTTTATTTTTTTTAAATTAAATTTTTTGTTTTTATTTTTATTTTTTTTTATTTTATTTTTTTATTTTTACATTTTTCATTGCTTTAATTTACTTTAGTTTACGTATACATTGACATACAATAATACAATACACAATAAATACAATACACAATAAATACAATACACAATACCATATATAACAATATAAAATGAAGAAACTTAACGTTCAAGAACAAAAAGACACCGATAAATTATTTTCAACATCAATTGATGCATTAAAACATTTATATGGTACAAAAATTAAACCATTAGAACAATTAACAAAGTAATATTCAATTTCAATATTCAAGTATATAATAATGCCTATAGTAGCAGATTTGGTTGTTTGTCACATGATTTTTAACATATAAACTATTTTATTGTATTTTTTAGGTTTGGTGACTTTTTTTCACCAAGTTTAACAGATGCAGATATATCAGCAAAGCCAATGATTCTATTACTTGGTCAATACTCTACCGGTAAGACATCTTTCATAAATTACATTCTTGAGAAGGTAAGGGTTATTTTTATTCATAAACTACATACTCAAGAAGGTAAAAGGTTATTTACTTATTAATTATTTTCTTGAAAAAAGCCATTCATTGGTAGTCATGTAGCAGTTGAACCATCAACAGATAGATTTAATGCAGTTATGCATGGATCAGATGATAGAGTATTACCTGGTAATGCAGCATGTGTACAAGAACAACTACCATTTAGAGCATTAGAAAAGTTTGGAAATTCATTCCTTTCACGTTTTCAAGTATCATTATGTGATGCTCCAATATTGGATAAAGTTAGTTTCATTGATACTCCTGGTGTTTTAAATATTATTTCACATAGTGGCAACGATGGTAAAAAAGGTGGTAGAGCATATGATTTCCCAAAAGTTGTTGAATGGTTTGCAGAAAGAGTATGTAAATCATTATTATAGTATATCATATGCGCTCATCATATATTAACAACTATAATTACATAAATTTACTACAGTCAGATATGATATTATTATTATTTGATGCACATAAATTAGATATATCAGATGAATATAAGGCAGCAATTGAACATTTAAAAGGACATGATGAAAAGATTAGAATTGTATTGAATAAAGCAGATAAAATTAGTGCACAAGAATTACTTAGAGTTTATGGTGGTTTACTATGGAGTCTTTCAAGAGTAATTAGTACACCTGAAGTTAAAAAAGTAACCATTGGTAGTTTTTGGCCTGGACCACTTCAAAATCCAGAAACTGAAAATCTATTACATTCGGAAATGGTAGATTTAATCAAAGATATACTATTATTACCAAAGAATGGTGCAGTTAGAAAAGTAAATGATTTGGTAAAACGTTCAAGATTAGTTAAAGTACATGCAATCATATTGAATCATCTTCGTAGTGAAATGCCTGTATTTGGCAAAGAAAAGAAACAAGCTGAATTAATTGCAAATTTAGATAAAGAATTTCAAAAAATTGCAATTGCATCACGTATTCCTTTAGGTGATTTTCCAGAAGATATTGAACATTATCGTGCGGTGTTAAGAGTACAAGATTTCACTAAATTTCCAAAACTAAATTCAAAAATGTTAAGCACTCTAGATGAAGTATTATCAATCGATTTCCCAAATTTATTACAACGTTTCCCAATGGACGGATCACATAAACCATCAACATATGAATTAAATCCATTTGCATTGGAAGAAATTGATGAAAGTGAACGTTGGAAATTATTTGAAAATGTTGATATTGGTGCATTCACTCAATTGTTTAATTCGTTAGGCCCAATTGATGGAAAAGTCAGTGGTGCAGCTGCAAAAGTTCCACTTGCAAAAAGTAATTTATCAAATGCTGAACTCGCTCAAATTTGGACATTATCAGATTATGATAAAGATGGTAAATTAGATTTAGAAGAGTTTGCACTTTCACTTCATTTAGTAAATGCAAAATTAAAAGGTTATGAATTACCAGATGCTTTACCAACAACTTTAATACCATTTTCAAAAAGACAAGGAGGTATGTTTGGTGCAAATCCAAATCAACAACATCATCAACAAATTATGAATCAACAAAATCAACAATCATTACGAAATTCACAACAATATTAAACATATATATTATTTATTGTATTCTACCTCCATATAAAAAAGTTTTAATAACAATTTTAATTAAAGATTTATTATTAATTTTTTGTGTACCCTCCATAAAAATACTCTATTACCCTTTTTCCATTTTATTAGTATTTTTTTTATTTAATTACTAACTTTTCAACACTTTTACAGATAGATTATTATATCAACAAGGTGGTAATTTAGAAGAAGATTCAATTAAAGGAAAGAATATTAAAAGAAGTACAGGTGGATTTAATATTAAAAAAAGTTTTGAAGGTATATCAATTTCCTCACCAAAATCAAAATCAAAATCATTCAAGTAGTAATAAATTATGACCTATTATTGTTACCTTTATTATTATTGTAACTCTTATTATTATTATTATTTTTACTATTCCATAATGAATCTTTTGAAGAGGTATCTTGATCTTTTAAATGAGTATATTTTGTTTGACCAGATTTACCAAAATTTTTAACTTGCATAATTTTAGGTAAAAGTTCACGATTGAAATTATCTTGACCAGTTGTACCAGAGAAATCTTTATTTTTAATATATTCATCATCTTGGAAAAATGCACCTCTATGGTAATCTCTTTGCATGAATTTCAAATTCTTTTTCTCACCATGATTATGATTTACTCTTGAAGGATCTTCAGATAATATTTGTTCATCAGTTAAATTTCTACGACGTTCTTTTTCTTTTTTATCAAATTCAATGGTTAATCTTGTTTTAATTTCAATTGTAACACGATCAATTTCACGTTGTACCCATTCTTTAAATTTAGAACCATCTTCATCTTCATCATTATCTAAATCATCTTGTTGTTTTTGTTCTAAATCTTTTGCATTTTGTTCATTACGATCCCTATCTAATTCTTCTTTTAATTTTCTATGTGCTTCTTGTTTCTTTTGTTCCTTTTCTCTTTCAAGCGTTGCTTGTTTCTCTGCTTCTTCTTTTTCCCATTGTTCATCTGTTTTAATTGTACCACGTTGTTCTTTTTTTACAAATGTTGGTCTTAATATTGGTTGTTGATTCCAATATTCATTATCATTATCATCGTCATCTTCTGAATCTGTTTCATATTCAGATGATCCTGATCCTTCTTCTTCCCCTTCTTCATCAATATCTTTAAATGGTTGTGAATCTAATTCTTTCTGTCTTGCAATTTCTTCTTCAATTTGTTTATTTTTCAAGTATTTTTCTTTTGCTCTTTTTCTTCTATCACCATCATCGTCTTCTTCATTGTTATTATTGTCATCTTCTTTTATAATTTCAGTTTTAACTATCCTTCTTTCAGTTGTAGTTGTAGTAGTTGTTGTGGTTTCATTGTCATCGTCATCTTCATGATGTCTTCTTCTACTTGCTTTTCTTTCTTCTATATTATCTTTATCACTAGTTTCAGATGATCTATTTTTAAATCTATTTAATCTAGGATCATTTACTTCAGCTTCTTTAATTGATTTTTGATTTTGTATATTTGAAAAGTGGGTATCTTGATCATTATCTTCTTCTGCATAGTCTGGTTTATAACCAGCTCTATATCTTGTTACTTTACTACCACTTGTACTAACTAAATTACCGCCACTACTTTCTAAATTCTTTAATTTATCTCTTACTCTTGATGCTACTGTTGTCATATTTATTTATTTATTATTATTATTTATTATATACACTTTATATTAATTTGTATTTGTCACAGTAACGGAAATATAAAAAATGAAAAATAATTTTTTTTTTATGCTTTTTGTGAAAATTTCAACAAAAAACATGAAAAATATTTTTTTTAAATTAAATTTATGAAGGTCGCCACAGCAATCATCAATAATGTCAAACAATAATAATAGTAATAATAATAGTGGAGGAGGTGGTGGTGATAGAGGAGGGGATAGAGATTATAATGATTATAGATCATTTAAAAAGAAGAAATCTTATCATGATAATAATTATAGTAGCAACAATAACAATAACAACTACAACAATAATAACAATAACAATGGTGGTGGTGGTGGTGGTGGTGGTTCATACAACAACAACAATAATTCCCAAAGATATCAGAATAACAACAGTTATAATAATAGCTATAACAATAATAATAACTATAATAATAACAATAATAGTTACTATGGTAACCAACATTATAATCAACAACAACAGCAACCTCAACAACCACAACAGCCAATATCACAACAGCCAATTAGAGTAGTTAAAGATAACATACTATTTAATGAAATATTAAATCAAACTCAATATACAAATGATGATTTATTAAAAGCAGTTGATATATGGATTGAACTATTAAAACAACAACAATATCAAAATAACCAACAACAGGATAACAACATCAATAATAATTTAATATCATTAATTCAACAATCATATCCATACGATACAAAAACATTATTAGATTCAGTATTATCAACATTTTGTATTTATAGACCTGCTTATATAAACATAATCATAAAAACAATAGTTGACCAAATTCAAAAAGGTGTAATTCAATACAAGTTTAACGTAGCTCCTTTTTATTCATTTAAAAAGTTATTTACATCTGCAGATGGATCAACTAGTAAAAAAGATGATACTTTAGATGGCAATACTACCTCTGGCAGAAACAACAATCAACCACAAATGAATTACACATATGGTATAGGTGGTGGATTAACAGTACCAACTCAATCACTTTACAACATTCATAAATCAACTAGATTACAAGATAATAATAGTATACCAATTTTAATATTAATTGAATTAACATGTTACAATTTAATTGAAATAATTAATAATACCAACAGCAAAACATCAGCCAATAAATCAATATCAATGTGGATTTTAGATTGTTTAATTAGATCACCAGTTTCAATAATTGAAAGTTATTTCAACATTTTATTTGATATTCATAGTCAACCAAATTCAATTTATTCAACTCCATTTTTCAGTACTTTAAAAAATTATTTTGAAATAAATAAATCAAAGTTGTCCAGTAGTGGTTGTATTCAAATATTATCAAAATCAATTAGACACCATATTGTATCATTATTTCAAACTCATATTATTGATGATCAATCTTCAACATCAACACCAACATCAACAACATCAACAATCACTACAAACACCACCACACAAACACCATTATCAATGGATTCAAAAAAGGTACAATACATATTACATACATTAGTACCATTACTAGTACAACATCAAAAAGAATTCATTTCAAATGATTATCAACAAATTATAATTCATTATTTCTCAAATTCAAATAATTCATTCATCCATAGATTTATTCATAATTTAATTTCATCTTCTGAAATTGTAAGCAGTAACCACTATTTTAAAATACAATACTACAACAAACACATACTAATATATTTACCATACTTTACATATAGAAATTTGAAATTGAAAATAATTTAATATTAAATTTAATTGAAATATTATTAAATAATAAATTCAATTATATAAATATTCAAAATTATTTCCTACCACCAATTTTACAAGGATTGAATGATATTGGTGAAAAGTCAAAAATTATATTAGAATGTATTATAAATTCAAAAAAGTATAACAAGATATTATTTGGTGAAAACTTTTCAACTGACCAACAGCAACAAGTTTCAATTTTCTTTTCAGAATCACAAATTTATAATGGATTTAAAAATTTAAATAATTTATTGTCAACTGTAAATTCAACTAGTTCAGATACCCAAACTTTATTTTTTACATTATGGGAAGATTATTTAATTCAACGTTTGAATTGTAGTGGTAATGTAACTAATCAATTTTGGTATATTAAACAATTAATATCACATTATAATCAATTTGAATTTGAATTAAAAGAAATGACAAAAAGATTATTATTGTTGTTTTTAAATAACTTTATTCAACAAAGTAATCAATATGATTCAAAAATATTATCGATATTCACTCAATTGTCATTCAATTTATTCTACATTTCATCATTATCATATAAAAAACAACAACAACAACAACAACAATCACATGGTTCAATCCAAATTACAACTCCACCTACTTCACCTGTATTATCTTCATCATCAAACAACAACAATACAACAAACACTACATCATCAATAATTGATCCAACAACACCATTATTTTTTGATTATATTTCGTTTATCTGTTCAAATTTTTCAAAAAATCATATAGTTTATAAAAATGTAGTTGGTTCAATTAAACAAATTATCAATAATATTACATTGTTGGATTCAAGTTTACTATTAAAGAATAGTTTATCAACAGAAGCATTTGCAACAATTAATGATGAATTGGCACCAGCAGCATCTTCAAAAAAGAAAAGTGAACCAACCAATATTGATTGTATTAATATTGATAATGAAACAATGGATATTTATAATATTCAAATTTCTTTGGAATTCTTATACAACTGTATAGCTGCAACAACAAATAGTAGTAGCAGTGGTATTGGTAGTAACAACAACAACAATGTAGTGGTTCCAATGGTTAATAGTAAAGTTTATAAAATTGTACGTGAATTTCTATTAAATATTATATCATCAGATAATAGATTAAGAGATGATATAATGTCATTATTGGTGCTTAATGATATTAGTTTTAAAACTATTTCATTAAAATTATTATTGGAAATTGAAAAGAATAATCATCAAGCACAACACCAAGCACAAGATAATTATTGGAATTCATCACAAGATAAAGTTGAATTATTATTCAATAATTTATTAGAACGAAATTTATTTGAATTATGTTTAGAATTCCTTCAAATTATTAAATCTAGTAATTACAAATCAATCATTCTATCATTACTTTATAAATTGACAAAATTGGAACAACAAGATCAGTCAATTGAAAATTTATCAAACGCAATCATCACATTAATTGAAGAAATACTTGTTAAAAATACACAATTAACAATTGTAATACTTGAATTTATAAATTCAAATTTATTCAATCGTATAAGTAATGGCAGAAACAATGGTAGTAATAACAACAATAATAATTACATTAATTGTAATTTATTAGTATTACTTTCAAAATTACAAATATTAATACCACCATTAATAAAGAATGGTAGTGGTGTCGAACAGGGTACAATACAATTATTTAATGAAATTATATCAAAATCATTAAAGAATATTGATAAATATTCAAGTAACATTCAATTACTTCAATATCAATTAATTTCAAATATTGTATTTGGTAGTGACGATCATAATGATATTGAAATCAGTAAAGTGTTTTACAGTGATTACATGTTCTCATTATCACAAGGTATTGTATCAACACACTATTCAATTAGAATTCTTTGTCAAACTACAATTCAAGAATTTATAAATAAAAATCCAAAATCAAATAAAAATCAAGTCACCAATTACATACTATACAAATTAAAATCATTAGAACTACATTCAGAAACAAACGACCAAATTCCATTCCTTAGAAAATCAATTGAACAAATTCAAATTTCTTCATTATTATTAAATCAATAAAAATACACACAAACAAATAAATAAACATAAATAAAACATAAATATAATAGTAGTCAACTAGTGGTAATTTATTTAATTTAAATCAGTATTATTTTTATCATACCATTTAGTTGGAATTTTATTTTGGGTGAATGCAATTTTTTGAGGGAGTAAAGTTACCATTTGTCTACATAGTGATGTTTCTTGTTGATGATTTGAAGATACATCGGATGGAACAGATTCTAATAATTTGAGAGTTGATTTAAATATTTCCAATGATTTGGATAAATGTTCAGATAGTACTTTGTTTATACCTTTAACGTTTTTATGACAAACTGCTAATTCTAAATTTGCATTTAAATAAACGTCAAAATCTTCAATTATGGATACCATCTTTTCTTGATCTGTAAATGATTGTGCACCTGCTATAACACCACTATTATAACTATTTATAAATAAATTATAATATTCCATTGCTTTAAATAAAGTGTCATTGTAAATTTGAATTTCACGTAAATTTGAACAAACCATTTGATATATTCTTGAATTATCTGTATGTATTTCAGCGATTTTGAAATAAATTGAACGAATTGTTGATATGAAATAAGTTGGATTTAATTCTTTTAACAATGGTTGAACCAATTCAATCTTCTTATTATTAATTGCAATCTTTCTACCTGCATTATTTTCAAATGCATTTAAATTATCATATAAATTAATTTGATCCTGTAAGAAAGAATTCCACTTATATATTAGTATAATGATATGATTACATCATTATTAAATATATTAGTGTATTTAATTACTTACAAATAAAATTTTAATATGTTGTGATACGAATCCATCCAATTTATAATACTTTTTAGATTTGTTTAAAAAATGTTGTGATTTTAAAAATATGTCTCTTGCTGTTGATTGATCTTTAACTACTAGTAAATCAATTGACGAAGTGAATTTAATTTCTGAAATTTCTTTTAATTTGTCGGCACCCAATTCAGTGAATAATGGTTTATCATTATTTAATGAACGTTTATTAAATGAAATTGTATCTAATAATTCATCTTTTTTCAATTGATTTTCATTGAATCTTTTATCTTCCAATTGTTTCTCCATTTCAATTCTTTTTCTCATTTGTTCATTATTTGCACCACTTGTATTCATGAAATCTATATCTTCATCTTTTTGAATTTTATGACTATGATTTAAATCTTCAACCATTCTAAAGAAATGTAAAAACTCTAAAAAGTATTTACCCAACATTAAATAAATATTTGCTTGTGTTTCCTCTTTATCCGCTGGTGAGTCAATTTCATTACATATATAATTACATACTTGAATACATTGTCTTGTATAATCGAAATTTCTCTCTGATAAATAATATTCTGCCAACATTAAATTATTTTTACACCATTCATATTTATCAAATTTATTACCATTCTTTAATTGTTTACGTAATACTAATTCACAATATTTTGATGACTGTATCAAAAAAAAATATATAGATATTAATAACATATACATATACAATATAAATATACATATTAATACCCTATAATTTTTAGTTACCTTTTTAGAATCTTTTAATAATCCATAAAGTTGAGCAAAGTAGAAATAATTTTGTAATTGTAATGAATCCAATTTAATTTGATTGAAATTGTTGGTTGTTGATGTTGATTGTTGTTGTTGATCAATAGTTTGATTTATTAACTTTTCAGACTTTTCTAAATTTAATTTACCAATTTCAAATTCATTTTTATTTATTAAAATAATAGATACAGCTTGAAGTGCTGAAATTGTTTCTAATGGGAATTTATTTTGAATGGTTTCCAATTGTTTCAATGATTCATTACATAATGTTAAACCTACTGTAATCTCTTCAGTTGCAATATACAATTCACCAAGTTTTGAATCTATAACTACTAAATAATCTAATGTATCTTGTGATAATGATGATTCTTGATTTGATTTAATAATTTCTTCCTTTAGTGATTTCAATAATTCCATAGATTCATATTTTGATTTATATGGTGTTTCATCTGGATCAACCACTAACTCTAATATTTCACTTTTATTTAATATATCTTTAATATATTCAATATTCATCCTGTTGTGTATTTATCACTGTTGCAATAAAAATGTAAATTTTTTCAGAAATGAAAAATTTGAAAAAAATGAATTTTTTTAATTTTTTTTTTGATTAAAATGAAAAACGTGATTACAGATAAAAATAATAAAAATGAAATGATCACAATCAAAAGAAAAAGAGAAGAAATTAAAAATAAAATAAATGAAAATGTTGGTGGTTTAGCAAATGTTGTATCATTTATAGTTGATAGAATTATAGATTTATTTAATTTGGAGAATGATAAATTCGATATAATTGGTAACATTAATGTAATTAATGAAAATGATTTTTATCCATGTAATATACTTATTAATGGTAGATCAGGTATTGGTAAATCAATTTTAATTCAATCAATATTAAATCAATTATCAATTAATCATAAAATTATAAACTCTTCAAATTTATTTCAAAAAGGTTCGATTAATTTTATTTCATATTATATAACATATATAACATAATGTATTTACATACTAATATGGAGTAAAATTGACTGGTCAGATGATGGAGATACAGAGAAATTAATTGAAAGTTTAATTAATACTGCAAGTAATCAATCACCATTTGTATTAGTATTTGAAGAGATTGATTCAATTTCACAAGTTAGAAATGATTCTCTTGGATGTATGTAGTTATTTAGAATATTATTAATATTAATACATGTTAATTTACATGAAATTATTTATTAATATTCTCATCTCATACAGATATTGAACAAAGAGTTGTTTCAAATTTTTTAACATTATTAGAAAATAATAGTAAAAAGAGATCAGTTTTCGTTATTGGTATAACGTCAAGAATTGAATCTATAGATACTGCATTCTTTACAATTGGTAAATTTGATTCTGTTGTAAATATACCAATTCCCTCACCTTTAGATAGACAGGATATATTATATCTATTATTTAAAAGTATGTATTTGAACATTCAATTATTATAATGTGATACTAATTGGGTTCGGCTTATGTACAGAATTTCCAAATTTTCAAACAAATGAAAATCATTATAAAGAATTATCAGAATATTTAGGTAAATGTACACATGGTTATGTTGGTTCAGATTTAAATAATTTATGTAAAGAAGCAATTTTAGCAAATTTAAAAAGAAATACCTCAACAATAGCAACAATGAATAAAATTGAAAAAATAGATTTTAATCAAGCATTTGAATTGGTTAAACCATCAATATTAAATCAATATAAATTACCAACAATAGTTGATGGTGGCAGTGGTACAGGTGGATTTGAAGATATAGGTGGATTAGATGAAATAATTAATAATATTAAATCATCAATTTTAACACCAATGTTAAATAGATCAGTATTGGATAGATTAGGTATTAAACCACCATCTGGTATATTGTTATATGGTCCACCTGGAAATGGTAAAAGTTTAATAGCTAGAGCAATTGCATCTTCATCACCAAATATCAATTTTATATCAGTTTCATCAACTGATATCATTGATCCTGTAGTTGGTGCAAGTGAAAAGAATTTATCAAGATTGTTTAAAACCCTAAGAGAAAGTTCACCTTGTATATTGTTTTTAGATCAAGTTGAAGTGTTGGCTAAAGTTAGAGGTTTTGATGATAGTACTGAACAATCATCTGATCGTTTATTATCATGTTTACTCACTGAAATCGATGGTATATACGGTACTGGTCAACAAGGTGAACAACAACAACAACAATCAATTATTCTTGCTGCTACAACTAGAATTGATTTATTAGATTCTTCAATATTAAGACCGGGTAGATTCGATTATCACATTGAAATTAAAAATCCAGATTTATCCGCTAGAATTGACATTTTCAAAAAGATTACCAAATCAATGCCACTGGATTCAACAATTGATTTTAATCAACTTGCTCAATTAACTGATAATTATAGTGGTGCTGATATTAATAACCTTTGTAAAGAAACCGCTTTACTTGCTCTCAGATCCGATATAAACATTGATAAAATTTCAATGTCTAATTTTTTAGATGCTTTGAAATAATAAAAAAAAAGTTGTGGATTTTCGTTTTTTTTCAATTTTTATGGTTTTTTTTTTCATTTCAAAAAACGAGCACATTCACATAAATAATTGAATAGGATGACAGAAGCTATAATTGTAGTTGGATTTATTAGTAGTGGTAAATCATCAATTTATCATAATATTAGAAAAGAGAATGCAGGTAAAAAAGTAGTTTATGTATTTGATGGTGTAGGTACATTACCACAATCAGTTTTAGATGAAACAAAAGGATATAAATCATTGGTTGAAGATACATGTATTGAATTACAAAATGGATCAATTGCAACTGTAATGGAAGAAGAATTCATTGAAGAATTTGTACTCACAAATGGACCATTTGATAAAGTAATTTTCTTTTCACATCCATTTGAAAGTAGTTTTTTATTAGAAGTTTTAACCTGTGGTGAAATGGAAGGTGCATTAGGTGATTTCATATCAGTATGTATTCAAAAATATTGATATTTATCACACTCATACACTTATTGTGTATATGCGTACTAATATCTTGTTGTTGGATATGTGTAGAGTGTTAAATTAGTAAATGTAGTTTGTATATTAGATGCAGAAACATTATTGGATGATTTAAAATCATCAAAAAAAGTAGGAGATATGATGAAATTAATAACAGGTCAAGATGGTAATGAAGATGAACATGTAAATGATTATGAAAAAGAATTGGCAGAGAAATTTGAAAAACAATTTTTAGAACATCAATCATCATCATCATGTTGTGATGAAAAAGGTAATTGTAGTAAAGAAAACAAACAAGAAGAAGAAGAAATCCCAACATTGGAATGTGGTAAAGGTTGTCAAAAAGAATGTTGTGATGAAGATGACTTGGAAGATTGTGATGCTGATCCAAATGATTTAGTTAAAACAACCGATAAACCAGTTACAACTTTAATTTTAGAACAAGTATGTACAAACAACATACTATGAACAACATACTATGAAATTAACAGAACAAATTACTAATGAACTACGAATTAGATATCAATTTCAAATATTATCATATTAAATAAGATTGATAAAATTGATACAGAGAAAAGACAATTCATTTGTAAATTATTAAATTTAATATCATCATCATTGGTTGTTGAAACTAGTTATGGTAAAGTTGATTTATCATTATTATATACAAATGTAGTTACAGTTAGAAATTATAAATTAGAGAATCAAGTATATCAAGGTATTTCAATTATAAATTATTATCAAAGAAAACCATTTCATCCTGATCGTTTTTATAAATTATTGTATGGTAATACAATTGGTGAAGATAAACAATTTAAATTTAATGATAATTTTAATGGTACCATTTTATTAACTGGTTTAACTTGGTTAGCAAATGATATGAAAAATAAATATAATTTTGAAATTGTATGTATATAATTTATAGTCATCATCATAGTCATACAACTATATACTAATTATAAATTATACTTACAGCTTGAAGGACATGAATCATTTGGAGATAAAAGACCATTTTGGTCAGCAATGAAAGAAAGTGAATGGAATCCAAGTATTAAAGAAAATATTGAAAGAGAAATTAAATTATTTAAATATCAAGATAGAAAGATTGAATTATCAATTGTTGGATTAAAAGATAATGGATTTGATCAAGATACAATTGTAAAGAAATTAGATCAATGTTTATTAACTGATAAAGAAATGGAATTAGGTCCAAATGAATGGGAACAATTTGCAAGTCAATTTTAAATAAATATAGTTTACATTGTTGCACCAACTACTAGTAGTCATATTGTTGTTGTTGTTTTATTATTATTATCAATATAATCTTTAATTGAAATATCACTAATATCATTTATACTATAAATTGTATCATATGTACATAATAATAAACCATCATCTGTTATATCGATTTGATTTGGTGTAGCTTTTTCACGGGAGCCTTTATGAATTTTTAAATTTAAAATGTTTGGAGTATCACCGTAAACAGACCATAAATTGATTTCATTGTAATTACTTGATGCAAGATAATTACTACCACCAGGTAACCAAACTACACTATCTTTAAAAAATTGAGTTGCATATGATATATCATAACGAAGTGAATTTTCAGGTTGAAGTAAAATGATTGGTTGAGAAAGTTGTCTTAAATCCATAACACGTACTAATCCACTTCTACCAACATATGCAATGCACTTTGAATCTTGTGATTGTGAAATACCACCAATTTCAATAAATTCTTTTAATTGCCAACACATTTTATTTGGTGCTGTCCTTGTGTCCCAACAACGAACAAATCCTGTATTTTTATAATAAGCACCACCATTTAAATTGGATTCACCAGCTTCAAATATCAAATCACCACAATTTGAAAAACATATATCCCAAATTGGTAATTGATAATTAACATGACCCCAATTAGAAGGTACATCAACATTATCACTCGCACCATCATTTGCAATTAGATTATCAAGATCATAAATATGAGTACCACCATCACTACCACCAATTGCTAATTTATTTGCATCTGTTGGTGATAATTTAACTTTGTTTCTATCACCAGTTACCGATATTGATTTAAACGTTTCCTGAACTAAATAACCAGTCTTTTCTTCAGTTACATCATTTGTTTTATAAACTGAAATGATATCACTACCTTGAACACTAAATACCAATAATTTATTTCTACAACTAATTGAATCTATTGCTTTACCTTTATATTCGGGTACCATATTCGCTTGTAAATAATTTATTTGTTCAGTACCTTTATAAGAGAACCCTCTAAGGAAAGGATATTGATTTACACCTAATCCACCAACTAGGAAACTACTCTCGAATGGTATTGAACAAACTGATGTTCTCTTTACCATTAGATTATTATTATCAATTTCAACAATTGGTCTTGTTCCTTTGTTTTTTACAATTGATTTCATTAGATAATCACGTATTTTACATTGACTTGTACAATAGTATGCTGAATTGTATATGTTTGTATCCAATCGTTTATATGTGTGATGCAATATATTATCATCACTGTAAAGTCCAATGATAATTGCCCAAAATTCATAACTGTTCACTAATGTATTGCATATTGTTCGATTTATATATATTAAATTGTAAATGTGTGATTTCTGATTCTTTTCATTATCAATCCTTAAATAATTATAATATTCTCTTATAATCTGATTTAATATTTCTTTTGGCAATTCATCCAATCCAAATCTATATAAATATGTTGGTTCTAATATATTTTTATTATATGTTGTCATTTTTCAAATTATGTATGTGTATCTATTAAAAAAAACGTTTGAAAAATAATGTAATTTCAAAAAACTTAAAAAAATAAAATAATAAAAAAAAAAAAAAAAAAAAATAATTAATTTAAAATTACTTTTGTGTGTTAAAATTATTTTATTATTTTCATTGTAAAGTGAACATACTAGTAATAAAGTATTATATTAAAAATATACACACATTTGTGCATATTCTTTTAATTGAAAATCAAATAAATATCTTCTGAAAGTAAGAAAAAGATTTTTTGTTTAATTTACAAAAAAATATTGTGGCATTTTTTTTTTGTTTTATTGTTTTATTAATTTATTTTAAAATACAGTTATATACAGTTTTAAATAAATACAAATAAATAATACAACAATGAATAATCAACCAGGTCAATATAATAATCAACCGGGCAATTATGGAGCACCACAAGCAGGTCAATATAATAATCAACCAGGTAACTATGGTGCACCACAAGCTGGACAATACAATCAACCAGGTAATTACGGTGCACAAGCGGGACAATATAACCAACCAGGTAATTATGGTGCACCACAACCAGGTGTATATGGAGCTCCATCGGTACCATCAACAGTTGGTGGAGGTGTTTCATTAGTTAAATTCTTTGATCATGTTAAAAATCATTATGCAAGAGATTATACATTGATTATTGATAAAAGTGGTTCAATGAGTGGATCACTTTGGAAACAAGCAGAAGCTGCAGTTTCAAAGATTGCTCCATTTGCATGTCAAGCTGATGCTGATGGAATTACTGTTTTCTTCTTTTCTTCTCCTTGTGCTAGACATCCAAAATATGATAATATTAAAGATGGTAATATGGTAATGGGATTATTTGCAAGAGAGAAAGCAGGTGGTACTACAGATTTATATGGTGTATTAAATCAAGCAATCGAAAATCATTTTGCAAATGGTGGAAAACCTGAAACTATGTTGGTCATTACCGATGGTATTCCAAACGATGAAAATGAAGTAATGAAATTAATTGCCAATACAACCAAAAGATTACAAAGAGATGAAGATCTTTCAATTTCATTTATTCAAATTGGTAATGATGTTAGTGCAGGTAAATTCCTTAAGAAATTAGATGATGATTTAGCTACACAATGGGGTGCTAAATTTGATATAGTTGATACTTTATCTGCCCAACAAATGAACTCAATGACATTTGAACAATTAATTGATAAATCAATTATGGATTAATCCAATCCTAGTAATATTGATTTCCAACTTTTTCACACAACCATGTAAAATAAATACAGAAACAATTTCTCTTCAAAAAAATAAATAAATAAATCCTCTCTTTTTAAAATTATCATCTTGATTAACTTTATTAATCACTTTCTTTTTATAATATTCATGAATACAAGGGGCACTTAAATTTTTTTAAAAATGATCTTGCTTGAAGTTTTTTATTTTTTAATAAGGATTGTACCATAATTGAAAATTCAAAAGTAATAATGAGTTAATTTAAAGCAAATATAAATTGTGACCAGTTTACTACCTTTACATTTCATTACATTATTATTCATATACAATTACACAAATAATCAAAATCAAATAATTAATTATTCAAATAATAATAATCAAATAATTAAATATTAAAATAGTAAAACAAATCATAAACAAATCAATTAAACAATGTTTAATTAAATAACCAATTATATATAAACAAATCAATCAATCAAAATCATATATAATTTAATTATCTTTTGTTATTACTTTATTATTATAACTATAGAATTTATTCTAAGTAATTTCAACAACCTCTTACAAAATTATTAATGTTAAACATAATAATAAAAAATAATTAATTTACTTATTATTATCAATTTAAATTTACACTTTTGTATTTTTATTAAATAAAGTTATAATAATTGAATTTGATTTAATGTTGAGATGGATTACACTGATATGCAAATACATAAGTAGTGTAAAAATCTTTTAGTGGTGTGTTTTTGTTGTCAATGTTTTTATGAATGACAAGTCCACTACCTCCGCCCCCACTACCAGTACTACTACCACCACTAGATCCACTAGTACCACTATTACCACCACTTGGATGACCACCAGTTGAACCCTCTTCAGTAATACCAGTGGTTCTATCACTTATAGTTCTACCACCTGATGAAACATCAGATGTTTTACCGCTATGAGTACCTGATGTAACACTAATTCCATCACCTGTATCCATACCTTTCTTTTGTATGTATGAACCAGTACCACTTCCAGAACCAGTATTACCAGTTGAACTTGCACTATTTATACCACTATGAGTACCTGAACTTGATACACCAATTGCATCACCAGTATCCATACCACCTTTACAACCAGTAATACTTGAACCTGAAATAGTACCGCTAGCACAACTATTTGAACTATCAGATGATGAATTAAAGAATGCATTTGCAGTATGACAAATATCAATATCAACAGCTATTCTTTCACATTTTGGTGAACAATGTTCAACGTATGGTCTATCATATGCTGAACAATAATATGAATATGTGTTACCTTGATTATCAATATCAACACTTGTACCATTTACAAAACTTTCAACCAATAAAATTGAATCTTCGCTACAATCATCTTGCATATAAACAGTTGAAAAACTATTTATTGGTGCATATGGAGTTGATGATGTTGTCAATTTATAATAAAATAGTTTTGCATTTGCAACATGATTAGAATTGAAATTGATTACATTTGATGATAAACATTCATTTATACCATGCACACTTGGTTTAACAATTGGTTGACCATTACAATTACCAACATTACCTTCATTCAAATAAAAACTCCATTCTACTGAATTGTCATTTTGAATTTTGAATATAAAGTTATTTATATAATCCAATGTAATACATGTATCAATTACACTTGAATAACCAATACCATAATTTACATTCGCAATATTTTTACAATTTTCATCATTATAAACTTCGAAATTTACAAATTTGTCGTTGTCACTACTACTTTGTGCATTTACACAAATATAATTTGAAAAATAAAATGATAAAATTATTAAACTAATAAATAATTTCATTTTGTTGTTTGTTTTTTTTTTTGAAATGAATTCATCATCTTTTTTTTATTTTATACAGTTTCCTTTCAACCATTTTTTAAAAAAAATAACTAATTGTGCAATGTGATACAGGGAAATTTTAATTTTCTATTGAAAAAAAAAAAAAAATAAAAGCACGGAAAAAGAGTTAAAAAATATGTTAAAATTTTAAATTTTTATTGGTATTGAAAATACCCAGTGTTTAGAAACTATAGGATTGTATAAATGATCCGACCTCTATTTTTTTTAGCTCATTACTTTGAACAACACAGTAATGGAACCATTTGTAAAGACGGTTAGAGAAAAATGTTCCCGGTATAGGTCAACATTTTTGATACTGTATTATTACGTTTTTCTATTAATATATTTTAATTACTATATAAAGGTTATGTATAATAGATTTTAACAGATTTGCTAAAAAAAAACTTTTAAAAATAATAGAAAACATCAGATTGTTGGTTTTTTTTATATGTTTAGATTTTTTTTATTTATCAATACCGTACACATCTCGCTTTATCATTTATTTTTAAATTACCTGATTGATATTGTGTTGGTGCTCAATTGAGAAAAAAAAAAAAAAAATTGACACTAACCGAGAAGAAAATGATAACACACTAGTGAACATATACAAGTCATATTGTTTATTTATTAAATGTAATTATAGTTTTGATTTAATTAAATTGTTATCAATTACTTTATAAAAATAAGTTGTAGATGTATAACCAAGTGAATCATCTTTAGAGTAAAAAGGAACATCACCAACTTTTGTGTAACCAATTGAACTGTAAAGTAATGGAGAAATTGGATGATCTGTACGAGTATCCAAAATTAATAATTGTTTATTTAATTTTAATGCATAAGTTTCAACTGATAACATTAGTTTCTTTGATATTCCCATTCCTCTAAACTTTTTGTTTACTATTAATTTTTGAACTTCAGCACGATGAAATGCATTATTATAAATTGTATCCCATGCTAATTGAATTGTACCTAATATTTCATTGTTTTCATTAAATGCTATAATTAATAATCTTGATATTTCATTTTCTTCTTTACACACTGTTGTTATATCTTTATTTATTTTGTTCCAATAGTTTTCTGCTTCACTTTTACTGAGTGATACTTTAAAACCTAAATCACCATCTTTAACAGCACATACTAATAATTCAACTAATTGATTTTTTAAATTATTATCAATTGTTTTAATTAATTTAATTTCTATATTTTTATTTGTTGTCATATGAACAATTGTTGATGTTTTTATTAAAACAAAATTGATTTTTTAATTTTTTTTCGAAAATGAAAAAGATATTTTAAAAAGCGAGAAAATGATGAGAAATTGATTGTTTTGATCAGGTTCATTTGTTATTGTACCATAATTGAATTTTATAGAGTAATAATGAGCTCATTTAAAGTCAAATACAATATGATCAAATGTGTCAAGGCCATCAATTTCAACACCTATTCAGACTCCAGAATACAATTCTTCAATGATTATGC